>JADGJL010000390.1:0-23023 GCA_027600665.1 Irineochytrium annulatum
CCCAAGAACCCGCCCCGTTTGGGTCGTGGCAGCAAGGTCGCCCCGATTACGCTAATTCTCGCCCCTACTCGTGAGTTGGCGGTTCAAATCTATGAGGAGTCGAAAAAGTTTGCGTACAGATCGTGGGTCCGCCCCTGTGTCGTTTACGGAGGAACCCCTATGGTTGATCAAAAACGCGACCTTGAGCGTGGTTGCGAGTTACTTGTCGCTACTCCTGGTCGTCTGGTGGATTTGATCGAGCGTGGCAACGTGTCCCTAGCTAGTGTTCGATACTTGGTTCTTGACGAGGCTGATCGCATGGTTCGTTTATGTTTTTGTGCAGTTTTAGATCTAATGTGTTCTTGTAGCTTGACATGGGTTTCGAGCCGCAAATTCGCCGCATTGTCGAGAAAGAAGATATGGGCCCACCCTCGGCTCGTCAAACGCTTATGTTCTCCGCCACTTTCCCAAAGAACATCCAACTGCTTGCACGCGACTTCCTGAAAGATTACATCTTCCTTGCCGTCGGGCGTGTCGGCTCAACTTCCGAGAATATCACGCAGCAAGTGGAGTACGTGGAGGAGGACGACAAGCGTTCCCTGCTGCTTGACATTCTGCACTCTGACCCTACCATCGAGAGGGCGGGTCACCCGGCCCCGAACCTGACCCTAGTCTTTGTCGAGACCAAGCGTAGCGCCGATATGCTGTGCAACTTCCTAATTAACAATAACTTTCCGGCGACCGCCATTCACGGCGACAGGACACAGAGGGAGCGCGAGTACGCTCTGAATGCCTTCAAGACTGGGAAAGCGCCTGTTTTAGTTGCTACGGCCGTTGCTGCCCGTGGTCTTGATATTCCGAACGTCACCCACGTTATTAATTTCGATCTGCCCTCGGACATCGATGAGTAAGCCTGTTTTTTTTTTATTGGAAGCATCTTTTGGCACTAACCCGCACAAAAGCTACGTTCACCGCATCGGTCGTACCGGTCGTGCAGGAAATACCGGCAAAGCGACTGCGTTCTACAACAACTCGCGTGATCGCAATGTCGTCCGCGAGCTCATCGAGCTCCTGAGCGAGGCTAAGCAGGAAATCCCGCCTTGGCTCGAGGCGGCTGCCCGTGACGCCGGCTTCGGCGGCCGTATGGGTCGCGGCGGTGGCCGCGGTGGTCGTGGGGGTCGCGGCGGCGGAAGGAGCTTCGGCGCGACCGACTTCCGTAAAGATACCAATTACTTTAGCGGCGGTGCCGCTAGCGGCGGTTACGGCGGGGGTGCTGGTGGCGGCGGCTATGGCGGGGGAGGCAGCGCTTACGGAGGTGGCGGTGGGTACGGCGGTGGTGCTGGGAGCTCGTACGGTGGGGGCGGTGGCCGCGGCGGCGGCGGCGGTGCCGGGAACAGCTGGTTCTAATCCACGCGAGTTAGTTAAATCATTAAGGTTTCCGTCTCTCTATTTCCGGCTTTGATTTGCGTTTTTTTTGCCATTGGTTTCGCATCGTCTTTAGCAGATGATGTTTCTCTAATTCTTGGGCACTTGCCGTAAGTTTGTTTATCTGATCTTATTATTTTTTTTTGCTCTCTCGTTAGACGTGCATTCTCTCGTAACTTAGTTCTGCACGTCTAGCACCGAATTCCTTCACCTTTAGTATGACTCCAGCCTGTTACAGTTAGTTGTTTGTCCCTTTTCCTTAGGGTCATGCTTTTCCCCTATTACACCATTCACATCCTTCACTCCTCCTTGCATTGGGTTTCTCGCTGATGAGGCAACCACATTATCAAGCTTTCGTTGCCACATATTCACGTAGGAAATATTTATTGAAGGAGGATTTGCGAATGATTCTAAAGGTCTTTGCTGTTAAAGCCCTTTTGTTGGTGCGCGAACAAACTTTATTTGGATGAAGGTCCAACGCAATTAAAAATGCGGCGTCCTGTGCAAAGCAAACAAACAGAAATTCACCAAATAATTAGGTCATAAGGCCCACTTAAGGTGGAACTACATGAGGAACTGCAACTACCCCAGAAGCCTTTTGACCTCCTCGACCACGGCGTCACCCACTTGCACGGTGGTCGCACACCCTCCCAGATCCTTCGTCCGAATCCCGAGACCTCCGGCTGGCACGTCGTCCAACACTTTCCTCACCGCCTGTTCGACGGCGGACGCTTCCTTCTCCAAGCCGAGGGAGTATCGAAGGAGGAGAGCAGCCGAAAGAATCGTGCCAATAGGGTTTGCGATACCTGGGATGATAAAAAATGTTAGGCAAGCATCCAATATTATAGTAGTATCACCTTGGCCCGCAATATCAGGCGCCGACCCATGGATGGGCTCGTAGAGGCCGACCGAAGTTCCCTTCCCAAAGCCACACAAACTCGCACTTGGGAGGAGGCCCAAGCTGCCCGGGATGACGGATGCCTCGTCCGAGAGGATGTCGCCAAACATGTTTTCGGTCACGACGACGCCGTTCAGAGCGCGCGGGTTTTGGATCATGAGCATAGCAGCTGAGTCGACAAGGTGGTGCTTGAGGCCCGGCAGGAGAGCCGGGAACTCCTCCTTAAGGGTCTGGGTCACGACGCGGCGCCAGAGACGGGACGTGGCAAGGACGTTCGCCTTGTCGATAGAGGTGACGGCGAGGGGAGGGTTGGAGAGCATGGCCAGGGAGGCGGCGACGCGGGTGATGCGCTGGACCTCCTTGACCGAGTAGGACATTTTGTCCCAGGCTGTTGGTTTGTACAGCATTGAACATTAGAATGGATGAGCCGTAATAAGCATAAAAATGGGGAATGTTGCCTACAATCTCCGTTGTCGTCCTCCTCATGTCGATCGCCGAAGTAGATCCCACCCGTGAGCTCCCTGACAATAACGAACGAAACACCCTGCACCCTGTCCTCTCTCAGAGGCGACATCTTGGTGAGCGACTCGGACGGGAAGATGCACGGGCGGATGTTCGCGAACAGGTCCAGCTCCTTCCTAAGAGCCAGCAGTCCCTGCTCCGGCCTCGGTCCAAGCTTCCCGCCCAGCTTGGCAGAAGGTTTGGGCCACTGCGGGCCACCGACGGCGCCAAGGAGGATGGCGGACGAGGTCTTGCAGGCATCCATGGTCGCCTTCGGGAGCGGCTCCTCTGTTCACGGAGGCACGATGATGTCAGCATGCAGGATCCACGCTGACAAGAGTAAGCGACTAACCTGTCGCGTCGATGGCGCTCCCGCCAATAAGGTGCTCCTCAAACGTGGCCTTCACAGACGAAGTCGCGAGGACAACCTCGAGGACCTTCCGAGCCTCCTTGACGACCTCCGGGCCGACGCCGTCGCCGGGCAGAATCACGATCTTGTGGGTTGCGGTGGACGGCATGGTGTGTGCAGTGGTTATGCTGCTCGCGATTCTTAGCGGACTTGTGGCCTGGCCGAAACAGTGACGTTGAAGATGAGATCGTGAGCCTTCGCCAACGCACCGCGCAAAAGCGCACTTCTTGGTTACTGTGACTGCATCGGAAGGATTGCAATGTGGATCTTAGCTTTTCAAATCAGATGTATCCTGCATGCAACATTGCTTGCAATTGCAACAAACGATAACATGCGAATAAGAGATCTCCATTCTTCATTTTGTGCTGCCAAATTGCAATACTACAGACGAAAATGCATTACGTTGCCATGTCAAGGTCGCTTTCATCTCAGAATATGCGGTTGATTGAAGTCGTCTGGCGTCAATTGCGGTGTTGAGCATTCAATTCGACATTTCAGATCTGGGCCTCATCCCCCGCCCTCCACCAAGAGCCCAAAGTCGCGACCACCCGTTCATCTCGCTTTCCTCATTGCCGTACGGTGCCCGCATCCGCCTCCCAAGTTTAGTCGGCGACATCGCGTTTGACAAATAGCCACAACCCCCGCCCATCATCCACCCGCCTCTGGATCCGCATTGAGAGGAGTCCTCGGTCTCTGTATCTTGTCTTCGCTCGCTGGAGTCGGGAGCTCGAACTTAGCAGCAAGCACGCCACCTGCGGACGTCAGAAGGCAGGGATGGCGAGCGCGGCCAACGCACTGCAGCGGCAGTTTAAAGGTTCGTAGTTTGCTTGAAGTGGAGGAAGGTTGCATGCGAAGCATCGTTGAATACGTTGGGCGGCTGACTGTGGTTGCGCTGGGACATCAAGCAACATCGGAGCACCCTTTGACGTCTTTCTTACAGAGCTCTCGAGGGACCCAATTCCGGGGTTTAGGGTACGCGTCTTTGTCCGTGTTTGCAGTGCCCATTTATTACAATTTTTCGACGCATTGCTAACGTTATGTTTCCAGATCGATCTAAAAGATGACAACATTTTCACCTGGGAGTGAGTTTGCATGCTTTGATGTCTTGGTGATAAGAGTGACGGTGTTTCTGTAGGGTCGGGATCATTGGTCCCCCGGATACGTTTTACGAGGGCGGATATTTCCTGGTTAGTTTCATATACGAATTTGGTAGACGCTGATAAGGGTGTGCAGGCGACTTTGAAGTTTCCGGAGGATTACCCTTTTAACCCGCCATCGTTTGCTTTTAACAATCCATTCTTCCACCCCAATGTGTAAGTTTTATATATCCGTTGACGCTTACAAACACCAATCAATTCTTTCAGTTACACCGATGGCAAGTTGTGCATTTCCATTCTGCACCCACCTGGAGATGACCCGACGAGCGGCGAGCGGGCGGAAGAACGTTGGAATCCCACCCAGAGCGTCGAGTCGATCCTGCTGTCGGTCGTCTCTTTGCTTAACGACCCGAACGTCTCGTCACCCGCGAATGTTGATGCTGGGGTGAGGCTTTCGGGATTGGATAACCCTTTTTACCGAAACCTCTGTTTGTTAGGTTATGTGGCGGAATGATAAAAAGGCGTACGCCGCTAGGATTAAGGAGGAAGTCGAGAAGTCGAAGGCCGATATCCCTGCCGATTTAGTGATGCCGACGAGCGGTATGCCTGTTATCATTGAATTTATCTTGCAGTTAGTTATTAAATTGTCGTTATCAGCGCATGATTTCCTCGTGAAACAGAAGGAGCCCGAGAAGGAGGATGAGAGTTTCTGGCTTGAGCATGACGATGATGGGATGGATGACGACGAGGATGAGGAGGATGAGGAAGAGGAAGACGAGGAGATGGAGGATGATTAGGCGGGTTGCTTGTTATGCAGTACTTGTTTTTTTTGTGGGTCGTTAAGGAAAAATAGTGGCATACTCAAAAAATTTTAATCATCGCAACTGTCGATATTTAGAGCATTAGTGAATTTGGAATGCCGAAGGTCCGATATATCGGACCTACCGCTCATTTATCTTCCAGCTGTTCTGTGCTGATACATGACTTATCTTCGCGCTCAGCTTGGTTTCTTTTGTGACAAAAGTCAAACACCGCAACGACTGCGTCCCAGGGTTAGGCATAGCTTTGTTGCTCTCTTTTGGGGAGCCGCTATACGGTTACTGCGAGCAGACGAATATTAGTTTACCTGCCTATGTTATTTGCCCAATCATCATCTCACCCGCGTTCAAACTATCTGTACCTCTCCCTACTTAATACGACGGTATCAAAAATCTTTTCAACGACCAGCTTGCCATTCTCATAAGCCCGAATTTCCCCACCGAGGTTGAAATTATCCCTCGTGCTTGACAGCCATGACCTTGACTCGATCCTCACAATGCCCTTCCACGCTGCCACTTTCGCGTCCGCTCCCACAACAGGTCCACTGACGACCGGTGGCGCTCCGAAGAGACCCGCCCAGCTAAGTCTTTCCTCTGACACGTCTTCTTCTGGCCTCCCAAGATCACATCTCCACGAAACGTCGACATTCGCGATAGTCGGGTCCACAATCGACCTCGTATACGACTCGCAACTAGACTCCCCATAAACCCAGCCGCCGCCCAACCCTTCTACATCGAATTTAATGGCGCCTTCGTCCTTCAGCCAGACGTGTTCGCGTATTCCCTTCCTCTTTGTAATGCACGAGCGAGCCGGCGTCGCGGCCCTGAGAACTACGTGTGGTCGCGGCCGGCTGGATCGCGCGGGCTCAGCTAGGTGCTGCGAGAGCGGCCGACGAGACCAAAACTTATCGTCCCCCGCGTTGTAGACGGGCACTTGAATGCAGCCGCCCGGGTGGAGTCGGATGTTTGCCACCTCCCTTGACGGCCAAAGCCTGGGCCAGTAAGACGTGGACAAGCTCAGCCGGAGTCGGTGGTCGCGCGGCAGGACGTGCGAGCAGTGCTTCAGTTGTATATGAACCGACACGGGCGGACCGTCCGTCGGGAAAGGCGACGGCTCGGCGTGGGAAGCGTACTGCGTCAGGTTAACAGGACCCCAGCCAATCAGAAACGATCCGCGGTCGGATACGTCGCAAAGCCTCGCGACAACCATGCCTTCGGGTTCCGAAGATGTGACGGGGAGGTTGACCGTGACGGCGCCGAGAATGGTTATTGCCTCGTTAGCGGGCGCACTCTCGAAGCACAAGCTCCGTTCGTCGTCTTCTGTCTGATCTGCCGGCATGTCCGGGTCGTCGATGCCTTCAAACATATGGTGATCAGCAGATAAAAGGCCTTGGTCGACTTACCAAAAGCGCAAAATCGGCCAGCGGTCGATCCAACCTCCGGGTCATTTGATATCAGCAGGGGCTCGACATCGGGCTCTAAGACGGGCTCATCTGTCAACACATGCGTTCTCATGCACATGTGGAAAGTCTTATTTGAAATTTGGTTCGAAGGCCAAGCGTTCAGATCTACCCATCGCCCCGGGCGCTCTGTGACGATTGGCGAAGGGTCAACATATTCTTGCACGTAGACCTGCAATGGCGCTTGTTCCATCTGCAAGCAGATATCTATTAAAAACCGTTGGGCGTAGCAAAAACCGACCATGCCAACATCTTCATCCTTTAGCCAATGATCCCACCACATAACGCATTCGTCTAAGAAGTTCACGGGCGTGATTGGACTTTGGTGCGGCTGCCGAAGTAAATATACGATTTAGAACTTGGCTGGCGGTGGAATAAACGTAGGTAGGAACTGGGGCCCATTGGCAACGTACGTAAAAATGCGTCCAAGGCCCGACCAAAGCCCTCCTCGGCACCTTCAACCTTTCCATAAGGTTGAACACTGCTCTTGTATAGGAATCCTGCCATCCCCCGACACAGAATACCGGCACCTTAATCCGCGAGTAGTCCTCGCATACACTCCCGTGCTTCCAAAACCAATCCCTTTTTCTGTGTCGGTGCCAGGTCTCTCCCCAAAGACTCTGGTTCAAGATTCTTCCTTTGAGCGTGTCCCTCCACGAGCCCACGGTCCCGTCCCCACCAAACATAGTTCCCGGGTCCGGCGGGAGCGCTGTGTGTTTGAGCATAAAGGACGCCCACGTCAGGTTGTCCGTTAAGAGGCATCCGCCCGCGTAGTGAATGTCATCAGCGTAACGATCATCCGTGCTGCAGACGGTGATAATGCAGCGGAGCTCAGGGGGCTGAAGGCAGGCCACCTGGAGACTGTTGAAACCTAACAGTCGTTAGTTAGCGAGGATTGGGTGGCTATTCACGTCACCTCCCCAAGACTTGCCCATCATGCCAAGCGAGCCCGTGCACCAGGGCTGTTTGGACATCCAGCGCAAAACCGAGAGTGCGTCCTCGAGCTCGGTAGGGCTGTATTCGTCTTCGAGCATACCTTGTAAAGCGACATTATGTTGTTGCTAGTGAGTATGGAAAAGAAGTCAAATAACTCACCAGTGCTGTCTCCCGTCCCACGCATGTCTACCCGGGCAACGACGTAACCCCGTGACGCCACAAAAGGATGCATTCCTTACGCGATGAATGAAAATCTAGCACCCAGAAGGGGAGGTCGGCAAGAAAACGCACCCTCGTCCCGATGCGCCGTAAAATCTCTTTTTCTGTAGGGGATGTACTCTGCACGAAGTGATCATTAACATACGAACAAGGACTAACGATGGGAAAACGCGCTTACCCATTATTCCGGGATACTTGGCCCCAGGCCCTGCATCCTTTGGCATCCATATCGTGGCTGCAAGGGTTGTGCTTCCCGGCAAAGGGATCGCGACGCTTTCGAGGCAACGGACGGGTACCGCCCGAGGCGGTGGCTTCCAGTGCTGAGTGGACGCGACTTTCGAGTTGTGTGAGCGTCCGCGACCGTGCGGCGGGGATGCGATGTTGGAGAGCATGTTGTCGGGATCGGAGATGCTCTCACGAAGCTCGCAAGCCGTGGCGAGCACGTGATGTGCTGCTCAAAGCAAAGAATCGCGTGCTGGGCCTCATCAGGATCGCCGCGTGATCATCCAAAAGGCTTGCACCAATGCGCCTGCTGACATAGTTATAATGACATACATACAAAAAAGGTTATGTTATGCTCCTAAAACCGTTCAAAGACTATGCACAACACCCCAGTGCCTGCATGTAACTTGTACAATACGAATCAAGAACATGCCTTCATTTAAAACAGCAGGGAACTACGATCCCGTTCAAAATGGCGGCCGAAGGAATGACTTAACCTTTGAAAAGACAAAAGGCTTAAGCTGAGGTGTTCGAATGTCGGTCTTTGTGTCGGCATCCCCGTCTCGACAGTATGAAAAGTCAACCCATGAGAGTTTGTTGTGCCGACCCTTTCGTGTCGAACTGAGGGTCAAAACGTACTCGAAAGCGTGGCGAGGTTGGTCCGGGTCTGATCATGCAAAATGGGAATAGTGAGAAAGGAGGCGCACGTCGAAGGGATGGGGAAATATTTACCATGAGTCCACATGCGAACTTCAGACCCGTTCAGCTGATACGCACCCGTCGATAACCCCTTCAAATGCCTCGGGTGCGAACCCATAGCGGCTAGCTCCCTCACGGCTGCATGGGGCTCCACCGCAGTCCTCCAGCATATGACGCTTCCGTCTTCGAAAAACCTTATAAACCTATTGCCGCATCATCTCAGTCACATATGTAAAAAATGCACGTATAGATATGTACAAAGAGCACCCTCGCACCTGAAGTATGTAACCATGAGAATCGGGTTCGAATAACTCTCGGCGTATCCTTGCTTAACATAGTTCACCCTTGAAATGAAAATCCCATCGCTCCGAACCCTCGGCCTCCGCAACCACATCGCCAGCCAATCGCCACCGTGCTCAACCCTGCACTCCTCCGTCAACGCCCGATGTGGCGCCAACGCCGCGTGGTTGCGCGCGCACATTTCCCTCCAAATGGTCCTGCTCCGGCTGCATAGGTACACCTGCTTGCACACCAGGCTAACCCTGACAAGGTTCTCGCCGTCTAACACCACCGCCCACCGGACGATGGCGCTGATAACGCCCTGCGGTAGGCGTGCTAGCGGACACGGCTTGGACGCGTCGCGCGGGTTAAAGGGCGCATCATGCCCGGACGCGACGAGAGCCAGCAGCCCCTCACTCCCAGGCACGGGATGTGCGGCCGCATCGTCGTCGGTGGGAAGGTGAAAGCTATAGAACGTTGCAAAGTCATCCGGGCCATGTCGATCGTCGTCCGCGCCGTGCGGATGGTGAATCTCAAGCGCGTGTGGTGAGAGGCGGAGGAGGTCCCGGGCAAGCTGATCGACTTCGGGGTGAAGTTTTGAGGCGAAGCGGTAGTGGCGCACGGCCTCGTTCAGGTTGCCCTCGCGCTCAAACCGGCTGGCGCGTTTGTATGCCTCGATCGCTTGATCCTTCTTCGAGACGACGGCGGCTGGTGTGGAGACTGATGAACTTTGCGAGAATAGGGATGAAGAGGACGACGGCGGAGGCGGAGCAGCGTCCTTAACTTCGGGTTGGAGTTTAAAATGAAGCTTAGGATCTGGCTTGACATCACGTTTTATTGCGGAGGACGACGAGATTGTGACCCCGGCGTGCTTGCTCGAGGTCGCCGCAGATGAGGTCGCCAAAGGCCTTGAGGTCAACGACGTGGCGGCACCGACGGTCGGCTTGCTCAAAGCCGCTGACGGCTTAGAAAGCTCCTCCTTCCATTGGTCTCTGAACTGAGCGAGCTCGTTGACGGCCGCCCCGCTGATGTCGACGTCGGCGAGCACGGCCGCCTGGTCGGGCTCAGCCACGACCGCTTCCATTACACCTTGGTTGGCGGCGGGTGAATCAGGGCGCCGATTGCGCACCAAGTGCTCTGAAAGGGTTTTGGTGACACTCCTCTGTCTAAATAGGGCTGCGACTTGCGACAGGCCACACATCTTCTTCCATCCTCGCGGCAACTTGCGCGTTAAGTCCACGCATTACTTTGACAGTGGTAAATCTGTAAACGCGATCTAGTAGCTTTCCGAGTCACAGTCTGTAGAAACAAACGTGCGGTTGATCATTTAGTTGTTCGCTCGCAGCTCAATAGTTCTGACTTCCCGACCGTCGCTAACTGCACTCGAATTAAAAACGATCGTTCACGATCCGACTTGTATTGTAGTGTATAAAATAGAACGGCCGTTTTGTACATGGAAGAGCCAAGGGAACAGCATGGGGAAAATAGCAAAAGAGGAAGAGAATGCTTAAAAAAAAACCGGGGTAACACGTGGTAGGGTAGACTCACGTAAGCACGAAGAAATAGTCGCCAATAAAAGTAAATGTAAGAAAGGCGAGCGCGGCGACTTTAATGCAGCCAGCCAGCAAGCCAGTTGAGATCAAATGTAAAATCCGTCAAGGACTTCCAGAGGCACAGGATAGAAGGAATTCTACACCCGTAATCTCCACACCCGTAAGTGCTTACTCATGACGACGGGTAAGCCGGAGCGTACTCATACGCCGCCGACGCGGCCGCCTGTATCAGGTAACCGCCGTTCGCTGGCGGCGATTGCGTAACCTTCGGAGCCACGGCCGAAACGGCTCCCGGCATCGGCATCTCGGGCATCCCTATCGGCTTCGTAGGCATACCGGCGCCGGGCGCAACGCCGACGCGACACCGGTACCGCATCGGCACGACGGGCGCGTTGGTGTTCGCCATCGTCGCGCCGCCCATGACGGGCGGTATCGCGATTGGCGCGGTCGTCATCATCGGCGCTGCCACGGTGGCCACGGGCTTGGGGAGGGCGGTGGCGGCCGCAATCGGGGCCGCGACGGTGGGCATCGCGGGTTTGTTCGACGCCGCGGGAATGGGCGCGGCGACGGGGTTGGGGACCGAGTTCACGGGCATCATGACGGGAGTAGAGGACTTGGCTGGTGCGGCGGCGGAGGTCATCGCTGCTGCTGCTTTTGATGTGGAAATCGGCATGACGGATGTCGGCTTCGCGGCTGCCGTTGCTGCGGGCATGGCCATGGAGGTTGATGCTGCTGATGTTGCGGTTTTGGATGCGGCGGCGGGAGCAGCTGGTGGGGCACTGCCGTATCCTGCTGGAGGCCCGTTGAAAATTACTTGCGGTGACGGTGATGCGATGGCGGCGGCGACGGATGCGAGGACAAGGACGACGGCGTTGGAGAACAGCATGTTTTGGGGATGGTACTGCGATGTCGGGGGTAGTCCACTTGATAAGTAGTCAAGCAAGTTGGCCGCTGGCTTGTAACACCGGACAACATGGACTCTTGGCGGCGTTTCGAGTCCTTACGGCCCAATACCAATACCTCCACGAAACGGAAAGCGAAGTGTTATTCTTGGCCCTCGTTTGCGTTTCAGGAAGTTCCGGTACTACGCGACACATTCAGCCTTTTTATTCAGAGATATAAGCATTCAGAGATATAAGCACGAAGTCCAAACTCCGACGCAAGATATAAAACAGAAGGCGAGGCGCGGTCACATCCACATCACTTCTGCTTGGCCTGGAGCGACTTTACGAGCGCGACGTACTGCGCTTGAGCGGCCTCCTTGCTCGTGCCTATGGAGAAGAAAGTTGAAGGTCAATGACAAGAAACAAGCACAACGTCATAAGAGCGTAGAAAAAAAATGTAGCTTACCTTTCACCTTCGTCCAGGCGTCCCACTTGGCCCGGCCCTGGAGGTCGAGGAATCCGGGCTTGGCTTTTGAATAACGAATTAGCATAAGCAACGTCGCGATACAAGTAACAAGTGCGTACTGGTTTCGTTGTCACCAATGATGCTCTGCTTGAAGAGGCTGTACAGCTGGAGGAGCTCCTCTGGGAAAGTATCGATCTAGTTACGTCAAGACGTTTTATTTCTACACACCGTTAGAGGGCGAGTAGGTAAGCTTCTTGGCGTCCTCAGCAGCCTGGATGAAGTCAGCCTGTTGTAAGAATATTGGATTAGTTGTGGATGGAATAAGTATAGCTGGCGCACGGGGTGCTGTCAAATGGCGCGGCAAAAGCGAAGAGTGACGCATGCAACCCATCGCGTGATGTGAAGGGACGGGTGCTGACGCCCCCAGCCATCGGCCCTCATCGCCGGCCGGCCTCCCAGGTCCGAGGTCGTTGTCAGCAACAGCAGTCCTCGGCCCTACAGTCAAAATGGGGCATCGTGTCACATCCGTCCGCAGTTCCATGCCGGTGTTGGACATCACCCCCGCCTTCATATCCCGCTCCGTCCATCGATGCATGCAGCGAAGTGGATATAGCAATACTCACGTTTCCCGTGGCGTCGGCCATTGCGTCTCGTTGAGGTCGTTGAAAGGGAAGAGGTGGTGTGAAGTGAGCGCAAAGCAAAAGTGAACTTTCGAATTCAATAATCCCACCTCAAGACTCCCCGCATCGTCATCCATCCATCACCCAGCACGATAGCGCGACTCGAGCACGATGGCAACCCCGCCGCAGTCCTTCGTAACCATCACGGGCCCCTCCGCGCACGACTGTGGGTACTGCCACCAGGGCGGGGACACGTCCACGTCCTTTGGCATGTGGGCCCACACCTTGTCAGTCGCGGACTACCAGAGCCTCATCGATAAGGGTTGGAGGCGGAGCGGCTGTTATTTGTATAAACCCGACATCGCAACGACCTGCTGTCCGGCTTACACTATAAGACTCGACGCGGGGAAATTTGTGCCGAGTAAAGGGCACAAGAAGTGCGTGAGGAAGATGAAGAGGTTTTTGGGGGAGGGGGTGGGGAGACGTAAGAAGGAGGACGCGGGAGAAGGTAAACGGATGAAGGTTGGCGCGGATGATGGTGGAGAGGATGAGGTAGGCGACGGTGATATTGGTGGCGGGGATGAGGCAGGCGTGTCGGAACCCGCTGCGCCAGTACAATCGGCACCGGTGGAGTTTGATAAGGCGGATGTGGTGATGGAGCCGGCATTATCAATTGATGCGACTGCGGCGACGGCACCGCCGAAAGTGGATAGCGGGATGGCATTTGCGGTTAGGGATGGAGACGCCAATGGTATCAGCGAGGCGAAGAAGGAGACGAAGAAGGGCGGGAAGGGCATGGCCGGTGACGTGGACACGCCGGGGAAGGGGCAGCCGTGGGTTAAGCAGCCGAAGAAGCAGAACGCGGTGAGCGACATTTGCTCGCTGATCAGGGCTGCCGAGGCCGGGAAGGCGCATCAGTTAAAGGTATGCGATCATTGGGTGCAGATTCGTTTGCGTGGCAATATCATTAATAAATGTTTGCTATCTCTCATCATATGCTTCCATTAATTCACTTAGACCGTCATTGTTCCGTCGAAGTTCGAGCAGGAGACGTTTGAGCTGTATAAGAAGTACCAGACCGTTATCCACAACGACCCGCCCGGGAAGGTCACAGTCTCGGGTTTTACCAACTTCCTCGTAAAGAGCCCTCTTACTGTTAGTCTTCTTATCACTTACTCTGAACTCTACGTGGAAATCATTGTCAACGTGCTAAACAACTCTCTTTGACAGGCTGAAGGCATCCCCACGCATCCCTTCCCGGGCTATGGCTCCTTTCATCAAAAATACTACCTCGACGGCCGCCTCATCGCCGTGGCCGTGATCGACGTCCTGCCCGCCTGCGTGTCGTCCGTCTACTTTATCTACGACCCTGATCCTGATATAATGTTCCTCTCGATGGGCGTTTACGGCGCGTTGAGGGAGATCTCGCTTATTGGGGAAATGAAGGTTAAGGGGTTGAAGTATTACTATCTGGGTGAGTTGCCCTACGGGTTTCGGTGGTTTGGAAAAAGAGGCATATATTTGGCGCTCCATACGTTGTTAAAGTTCATCATAGGTTTCTACATTCATTCGTGCCAGAAAATGCGATATAAGGGACAATATAAGCCGTCGGAGCTCGCGTGCCCGGTATGTAGTAGGTTTCCTTGCTATTACAACCGAACTTGACCTTTGCCGTTCCCTACAGCTCACCTACAAGTGGGTCCCGCACGAACTCTGCGTGCCGCTCCTGGATCGCAACAAGGTTGCACTCCTATCCTCCGCGCTTGACCGCAAAAGTGACGCCAACGCCGACGATATCGACGAAAGCGTGCTCGGTCCCGACGCTATCCGGCCGCCCGCGGGACCCGAGGACGTGCCGGACGACGTCGTTGGACGGTTACCGGCGTTTAGCAAAGGGAAGCTGTATGAATTCAAGGTTTGCATTGTCCGATTATGATGTATGTGAACAGCGATTAATTGAAGTCGTGCTTAGAAATTGAGGGCATTCCGGGACGAGAAGGAGGACGCGAAGGTACTGGTGCATCTGCTTGGGGTGGAACTGGCGAGACGGGTTATCCTGGTGTTGCGGTAAAATTGTCACTGGCGCACCGAGGCAAAGAAAGTGGCTACGGCACGTAAAAGGCCGTGTTAGGAGGCTGAAATGCCAATGCTGTTGTCAATACACATACCTATGCATGCATCCAAAAAATTCGCTTTTTCTTTACATGTATGTTGCGAGTTGACGTTAGCCTTTTTTTACTCACTGTTAAGTATTTGGGCAAGGGTGGGGCTGGAGAGCATATTTTGGTGTATAATTTTCTACCTGGTCGTTGCTTGGATCGAGGCAGTTTAGCTTCCTGTTACCATCGTGTTTAAATTCTGACTTCTAGTCACTCATTTGAAGTCAAATAGAATAGCGAGTCGTAAATCTATATTTTATACCCAGGCTCGGGGTCGCCTGGAAGTTCAGTTTCTTGGTATCTGCAATTGTTTGCCCAAATACTTAAGTTCTAACTGATATGACATTGGTTTCTCGACGGAAAATCTTCACAAGAGTCTCGCAGGAGGGCGGTTTTGAAACCCGTCTCAGGAGAGTATATGCCTTTGTGGTATCGATAACGAGAGGCACTTCTTAATTGAGATTGTTAACAGGCAGCTTTCACTAAAGCTGATAAACCGAGCCAGTTCACCGTTTAAGCTCGCGAAGTGGTGGAGATCTCCACATGCCACTGCAGTCCCAGCACCCACTTCATCTGACAAGTCGGCCCCCAACATTCTCAGCACCGTCTTCCCCGTCTCCCTACCACGCCCGCATAATTCCGTTGCGTCTATGCACTGGATTACGCCCAACGCCTGGACCTTCCCCCAGTGCGTTTTTCTTCTTCTCCTGCGCGTATAGAGGACCTCCTAAATACCCTCTCCGCCATAGTAACAACGCTCCTCTCTTCGATGTCGGAGGCCGCCTCGACAATATCCCTGATGCTCTCGACATCCATCGCGCGAAGGTACAACTATATGCCATCACAAGGCCCGTCGCGCTTCCTAATGCAGGCGGAGCGGGCGTTAACCATGGCCATCAGGGCATCCGGCCCTTGCAGCCGCAGAAGTAGTCCGTGTACAGGTAGGTACTCGCGGACGATGTCAGAAGCTGCCCTCCGAGCGGCGACCGCCGGAGCGCGGCATGTCCGCTCCCAGGTGGGTCTTTAATAGCGCACCCCCGAGCAAGGTAGGTTGCCCGGTGCGGTGACGATGTCTTCCCCGGCGCTGCCCTTCCGGCCGTCATGGAGGTCGAAGAAGCCGGCGACAGAAGGGGCATGCGGGTTGAGAGTGGGGTCGTGAATAAAGAAGATGTCTGCCACGTTCACGTCGTCCTGTGGCGTTACAGCTAATTAAAAGCCTCCTTGTCCGTGAACATCTTGTTGGGCGTCGCGGCGCCTTGCCTATCGCCTCGCACTTGGCGACGTGCTGATAGATATCCTGGGCAAAAACGCTGTCGAGTCCAAGGTCCGTGTCGGCCGACTAAAACGCAGCGAACTCTTACAAACGGCTATGTCAGTGCGAGAGCTGTTGAAACTAATGATGAAGAAGTTAATAAAAGTCCTTCAACAGCAGAATACATGACTGGTAGTTTGTTCAAGCCAGCGCGTTCAAGCCTTGCGCATCGGCGGCTTGAGCGGGACCAGCAACCACCTTAACGAGATATGGCCTCTAGGCACGACCTCCAAACCAAGTTGACCGTCTATGAGACCAAAACGAGATACTACATCGTTGGATCAAATGCTAGAAACGATGACTCCTATCGAGGCACTTCATTTTATTTAATTTGTGTTTCTCCTTGATTGCTCAACTCTTCGTTTCCTCGGCCTCAGTCCTCAAAATCGACCGCACGTCGCCAGCAGAGGTCAGCATTACAGATGACGAGGTCGTCTACAGCAAGCAGGAGATGATGGACCTGCTGAAGATGATAGGTAGGAATTTTGAGATTGATTTATACTTAACTCGTTCTCTAGAGAACGGTAACAAGGCCACCGGGGGATTGTCGAAGGTTGCGACGTGTCATGGGATTGTTGGTTTGACCTGATGCTTGCTTTAGCCAACTGCTAAGTTGTCAAAGGGTTCGTTAAGTTCCTCGAGGGATTCTACATGCTCCTGGTGACGAAGAGAAGCGCCGTCGCGCTGATAGGAGGACATTACATCTATCACATAGATGATACCTTGACGATCAACATCGCCACTCCTTCCGCGAAGATTGGCAAGGCCGAAGAGATTCGGTATGCTTACGTCAGGAGACTTAACATGCTAAACAAAGTAGATACGTCCAGTCCTTTGGAAAGGTGCCGTCTTCACCTATTTATATTGATCGCTGAAGCCTGTTCAGGTCGACCTCACGAAAAACTTCTACTTCAGCTACACATATGACATCACGAGGTCTCTCCAGCACAACATGACTCGGCAGTCAGACCGCGACTTTGACTACGAGGAGAGCTTTGTGTGGAATCACAGCCTGCTGAAGGCTGGCTTTGATTCACTCAGTTCCGAGTGGGCGCTTCCAATCATATACGGCTTCGTCGATCAATCAAGTAGGGGCGAAGGTGCTGATGTAATAACTAACGCAATCTGTAGAAATCCCTGTGTTTGGCCACAACATCTATGTCACCTTGATAGCTAGACGATCACGACACTTCGCCGGCGTGAGATTCCTGAAACGCGGCGTTAACGACTCGGTACATTCGCTATTGTGTTTTTTCGATGTTTTAACGATGAGTAAGGGCTACGTTGCAAACGATGTGGAGACGGAGCAAATCGTCCACGATGCAAATACGACGTCGTTGGTCCATCCTCGCGGGCGGTACGGAGAAAAGCCGTCTTTCACCTCGTTCCTCCAGCATCGAGGCTCTATACCCTTGTACTGGTCCCAAGAATCATCTCAACTTGCGCCAAAGCCACCGATAGAACGTTAGTAAAGTCGTATGAATTAACGAGTTAGCTAAATTGCGCTAGTTAATATAATCGACCCGTTTTATTCCGCTGCGGCTCTGCACTTTGATGACATGTTCCGACGCTACGGCGCACCAATTATTGTGTTGAACCTCATCAAGGTCTTTCACAAAACGCTCCTTGTCACTTGCTTACTCAAAGCCTAACAGAGCAAGGAGAAGACGCCACGCGAGTCTATTCTCCTCGATGAGTTCTCGCAGATGATCCAGTACCTGAATCAGTTCCTGCGACCCGACATGCAAATCAAGTACATCCCGTGGGACATGGCTAGGGCCTCTAAATCAGAGGCCGGCGACGTCGTCGGCATATTAGAGGATTTGGCCGAAGAGGTTCTCTCCACAACGGGATTTTTCCACAGCGGGCCCGAGCCCTACATCAACGCGTTGCGCCGCGCATCGTATGTTCTCGTAGCGCAACTTCATAGCTAAGAAAGCAACATAGATCGACAGGCAACTCGAGTGACGTGAACCGCATCCTTGGCCGCCGCCAGAACGGCGTCGTCCGTACCAACTGCATCGACTGCCTCGACCGCACCAACGCCGCCCAATTCGTAATTGGGAAGTGCGCCTTTGGTCACCAGCTCTACGCCCTGGGCGTCGTCGCGCATCACTCCATCCCGTTCGACTCGGACGCCGCCAATTTGCTTAACGCCATGTATCACGACCACGGCGACACGATAGCGCTTCAGTACGGTGGATCGCATCTTGTTAATACGATGGAAACGTACAGGAAGATTAGTCCGTGGACGAGCCATTCGAGGGATATGATTGAGAGTATTAGGCGGTATTACAACAATTCGTTTACTGGTATGTTTTATAGACAATCGTGCACGGCTCCTATCCCCCCTATTTTCTAATTTTCATTGACAGATGCTGAGAAGCAGGAGGCCATCAACCTTTTCCTTGGCAACTTTCGGATATGCGACGCGCTGCCGAACCTGTGGGAGTTAACGTCGGATTACTATCTGCATAATCGTGGACCGAGGATGCCTGTGCGTTTGCGGAGGTAGCGGGAGAATTTTTTGCGAAAGGGAACTTCTTTTGACCTGGTTTATAGTTACAAGAATTGGTGGACGTTTGACGTGTCCCTGCGGACTGTCGACGGCTTCAAGGAGAATCTAAGGATCAAAGTTGATGACTATGCGCTGGAATACTACCGGCCGCGGAACCTTACGCAATTTGATCGTTTGTATGCTTTCAACATCAATCCCAGCACGAGGTTCGTGACAGACTGCAGTCGTTTCAAGGCGTAACGTGTGGAAAGAGGGACTAAGCAAGAAGACGGCCTCGAGTTAAGCCCTTTCAACGTCCGGGAGAATCCGTTGCAGCAGCAGAAGCAGCTGATGATGTACAAGTATGGTCAATGAAGCTGCCAGTCGCATATTCTAACAATTTCTTTGCAGCCTTAACATCGGCGGCGTTAAAAGATGGCTTACGCTTTCCAACAAGCCTAAGAGTAGCAAAGAGACGAAAGATGAAAAGAAAGACGCCGGCCTAGAGCAGAAGCAGACGAAGGAGAATCCGGCTCCTTGGTGGACGACGAGTGCTCTGGCGTCGCGGTTGCTCGAGCCACAGGTGCCACTTGGCGAGACAAGGGAGTACAAAAGGTTGCATTTATTGAAAGGAATCCCCTTTAACCAGACGCGATCAGGTACGTATCCCAATTCAAGCCCTCCTCGATTGTCTTCGACGCCACGAACCACTCCCTGTCCTCCGCCGTTACCAGCACCGGCGACTCCCACCCGGACCGCGAGCTGTTCCAGCGCTACATCCAGAAGACCTCTTCCGAGAATTCATTCGCGGCCTCGAACCCCCTCGGCGGTGAGAGCGAGTGGATCGACAGCAAAGACGAGAGCCTGTACGTCCACTACGCGACACAGGCGAATAAGGTCAGCACATACATGGGACCCGTCGGACGGCAGGACCTGCCGAGGTATGAGGC
The DNA here is from genome assembly GCA_027600665.1 of Irineochytrium annulatum. Classification (NCBI taxonomy): domain Eukaryota; kingdom Fungi; phylum Chytridiomycota; class Chytridiomycetes; order Chytridiales; family Chytridiaceae; genus Irineochytrium; species Irineochytrium annulatum. The sequence goes on from JADGJL010000390.1 coordinate 19,384, forward strand.
TTACAGCAAGTGGTTGCAGACGGGGAAGTTTGTGAATGCGAGGAAGACCAAGTAGAGGAGCTGGGGTGAAGATGTTTTATATCGCTTTTCTGGTTGTTTTTGTCCGTGTCATTGCGTTGCCGATATACCCAAATACACCCATATATGGATTTAAAGCCCGTCGTTTTACCGTCATTGCGCCCACAGTCAAAGAATACATTCCCGGCACTATCAAAGAGAGTGATCGCGATAGACCGAGTTCCGTCTTTAGGCAAGCCGCCATGCAACCAAAGCTCTGCGCGTTTTTTGCAACCTCAGCGTGCCCGTAATTGCGTTTTGAATAAACTTTTACATAATTTTAATTGTAAAAGATCGCTCTATGTGCCCTTCTCTTTAAGCTGCCTCCCCACCTCCTCCAGCACCCTCCCCAAATCCCAAGTCGCCTCCAGCACCTCCGTCAGCCTCGCCTCATCTACGAGAACCTGGTCGCCCACATTGTTGGTCGGACACCGGACTGATAAACTACTGTCACCGCCATTTCCGTTTCCGTGGCTGTTGCCGCCGTCCGTCTCGTCGCCCGCGAACAATACCGTGAGATCGAGCGAGCGGAATGGGAAGAAAAGGTCCACGTGAAGCTCGAGGTAGTTAGGCGGCGACCATGAGACGAGCCGGGCTGCGATCATATCCCGGTTCGAGCGGATTGTGGCAGGAGCGGAAGGCGGAGAGAGCGCGGAAAGAAGGATGGTGTTAAAGGTTAGAGCGCGTCGGAGGTACTGGTTGATTGGTTGTGGTTAGCTTCAGATGTTGTGCTCGAACGCATGACTCACAGTAAAGACGGGCAGGAGGACCACGGGATGACCGAAACGAATGGATGATAGCACGCAGCTGTCAAGCGCTTCACAGGAGAACTCGAAGCGTAAGACGTGAGCGTCCGTCTCTGAGGAGGTTTTATTCCCGGCCTTCACGGGCTTGCTCGGCGCCAATATTTCCTCGAGCCGCTTTGCTGGTTCCGGGAGTGGCGCCTGCACTGATAACGAATAAGCACATGCCGGCGAATCAAAGCGCCTACAGTAACTCACCCTCAACCCCAGCTTTGGCAAAAATCATCTGGGCAAACTCCCGCGTGCATGCTATCGGGGGATCGAGCTCGATTTTTAGCGCGACTTTCGCAGATACGCAACCGGCGTCTGGCAATGGCTGTACGAACGTAAGAGGTGATCCTGTCATTGTAGCACCAGTAACTGTGGCCATGCTTCTATAGAATGCAAAACGAAAACGACAAAGAGGTAGTTGATTAAGGCAAGCATGGTGAAGCGGGGCCTACATCATATCTCCCGCCTTTACAAGATACCCTGTGGAGTCTTTCGGCAAATAGTATGCTGTCTGCTCGCACTCGTCCATCGTGATGAGGGCTTTCGCGTAATCGTCGGACGCGTATTTATCTTCCAAAAAAAGGCGCGTAAGCCGAAGCAACATTATACATTCAGATAAAACCCACCATCAACATCCACCGCCCCGTCGCGTCCCTTTCTTTCCCAAATCACAAGCGTAGTCCCTAACCGCTTAAAGTTGACCAGCGGCAACCCATGCCCCCGGGACATGGCCTCACGCTTAGATTCGTATTCGTTGCCCGCGCCGCCGTTAGCCCCTGCGACCTCGAGCGCGTGAATTGCCTCGAGATCGGTCTGAAGTGCCCGTCCGAGGTGATGCAGGTCCATATGCCGATCGAGGAGGGTGAGATGGCGGATGCACGCGGCGAAGGAGGCGGTGTCATTTTTACGGAGGAGGTCGGCGAGGACACGGTCGACACCGTCATCGGTCGGGATGTCCTCGGATGCGTACGTGAGCTTGGCTTTTACAATCTCGCCCGTAGCCTTGACGTCTATCTACAATATCGCGATTTCCAAAAACGCGCAAATGCGAGGCAGAAGGTCAGCAAAAGGCAAGAAGCACGCGCGAAGAAACGGGGATAAAAGTGGTAGATGAAGTACATCGACGACGAACACTGTCCCGCAGAGCGTGACGGTGGTGACTTGCGGATCATCTGAAGTCGTGAAGTACTCTGCGCTGCAACAACGAAGCCGACGAAAAGTCAGAACAAATCATTAGGCGCCACGAAATGGTTTACAACGAAATCCGCTTACCCGTCAATCGCGTTCGCAAGCGTCTGAAGCTTCCGCGAGAGGACCTGCGAGGCGAACACGCTCGTGGTTCTGTTTAGAACTTCGAGGCATGCAGAGACCTTCGCAAACATAGCAGGGCTTGAGCAATTATCTGAAACAACATTTGAACGTAGCACACCTATAAAAGCCCCATGACGAAAAATGCCATTCTTCCATATTCAGTGTTGTTGTATTTAATTCACCCCAGGGATGACGATTCGATTGGTAAGGGGATGACGGGAAAATAAGTAAGTGACAACGAACAAAAACAAATATAAAAAAAGCTGTAAGATATGTTGGCGACAGATCACCCAAATTCAACATCATAACCCTTAAAAAATCAGCGGATAAAACAGAAAAAAAGGGGGGAGGGGCGGGCGGGGATTGAACTTTTTTTGTGAACGGACCGAAGTGAATTTCATCATCGTGTTCTTGCCGAAGAGGTATCCAAACCCATTGAATTAAGAAGTCAAATCCAACACAACCGACCATTACAATCCAGTATACGAAACGCACCACATAATCTCCGGACCTCAATTCACCTCCCACCCACACCAGTTCTTCCTTCTCATCTCACTCCTCCTCTTACTGCCGCGCCTCCGACGTGTTGCCAATCATCATTTTCAAACAGCAGGGACGGCGCCCTTGTTCGGACCCCCGCTGTTCCCCTGGTACCCATTCTGACGGCGGAAGTTGTTCTGGTTGTTGTTGGCGTTGGTATTGTGGTGGGTGCTGCTGTTCGCGGGCGCGTTGGCATTATGGTGACCGCCGGATCCGCCCTGGTTCCCGTGATAATCCCCACGGTTGCTAGTACCTCCGCCCCTCCCGCCGCGCCCGCGCGGGTTGTCAAAGCGGTTGCCCTGGACCTTTGGGCGGCGCTGGTCCGGGGTGACGGTGAAGCCCTCGATCGTGAACTGCTTCCCGATCGCGCTCTTAGCCACGGCCTGGGATTCGAACTCGATAAAGGCAATGTTGGGCTATGAAATGCGGAAATGATAACAAGTCAATCATCGAGCGGGGACGTTGATGAAATTCACTCGAGCCCGTAAACTCACTTTCGGCATGATCACCTCCACAATCTTCCCGAGCTTGACAAAGACTTCCCTGATGCTGTCGCGGGAAAGACCCTCGACGTTACGGAGGCAGATGCTCTTAGCCATGACCTCCTCTTTCACCAAAGGTCAGCTGCTGAACAACTGTTCTCACAAAATAAACTTACCAGAGGGTCCAGAGTTTGACGGTCGTTCCGCCTGCGGCCTGTTCCCACGGTTCTCATGGTTTGCGCGCCGGCTGGGGACCTCCTTGAAGTCCCCACCTTGCGCCTCGGGGCTCGTGGCGCGGTCATCCGCGGCCGCTTGCTGCTGCTGCTTCTCGTTGTTCGCGTGACGGGGCGGGGTCGGCCTCCCAGCGGCACTCGGGCTCGGGCCGTTCTGCTGCTGCTTCTGGCCGTGACCAGCGTGGCTCCCCTGCTGTTGCTGCTGCTGCGGGCCGCTGTTGTT
>JADGJL010000391.1:0-23010 GCA_027600665.1 Irineochytrium annulatum
GGTCGTTGTTCGGGGGGCGACGGAGGTGAGTATCGTTGGGGCGGCATGGGGAGAAGGGAGGAGCGATGCAATACGGGATCCAGCGTGAGGTTGCGGTGGTGGTAAGGCGTTAAGAGGAGGTCGATGGGCTCGATGCTGTCAGCCGAGTTCGAGGACGCGAATGTCGCTGGCGCGGCATCTTCGTCGTCTGTTAAGGAAAATTGGGAGCCAATATCCCACTCGAGGTCGCCGCCCTGCCACTTCCGCTGGCCGAGGTTTTCGAGCCAGGGTCGGCGAGGCGCTGTTGAGTCCTCCTTGCTGGACTCCATATGATCCAATTCGCCGAATAGCTCGCGCTCATACAGGTCGAGGTCCTCAGCCGTCGGCGGGCGCTCATCTACTCTGTCGAAAACGGAGCTCTCGTTATCGCTAGTATCGACGAAGCCATCCTCGTCTTTCACCGTATCAGCGTCGGCCTCCGCGGCGTTCCGAGGCTCGATGTCCATCCACGACTTAATCGATGGCGAGGCGGACCTGGCCATCTCGAAGTTCCCGTGGAGAAAGACGTTTAGCTCGGGGATGTAGGACATCCGCTTTGACGAGAAGGATCCGACAGAGAACCGAACGACGGGGAGTTCAGGCGCTATTACTGAACCGGTGTCAGGCTCGTCATCGCAAGTGTACAGTATAATTTAACTAACCATTCTCCTGCCTGACCGCGTTCTGCGCAAATGCCCCCCGCATGTCCATCAACGGAACAACCGGCATCGGTGGCGAAGACGAATACGCGATGACGAGGCTGTTATCCCTGTACGGTACCCTATGCCTGGCCGAAGGCGACGGCATTCCCGGCACAATGTTGGGCGACCGAGTCGACGGAGATCTCGGCTGAGACCTGGGCGACTCCGGTTCTGTGTCGTAATCGTAGTCCTCAGCACCCACCATACCCCCGTCCCCATGCTCCCGCGCCGACGAGATAGCCATTGTTGTTGATGTGTGTGGTGACGTTGGTGTTCTAGGTGAGCGGGACAGCTGCGATTCTCGCCGGGACGGCTGCGTGCGAGCGGACCGTGGCGATTGCACGACAAAGTCCGTCCCATCCGAGTCCGCAGCCGAGTCTGTTGCGATGGTGGGGACGGGGCTGCGGTGGTAAAGAACCGGAGCATGCCCGCCCATCGTCGCCGTTGAGCCAGCGTAGCCATCCCAGAAGTGCGACGGTAGGCGCAGGCTCTCGTCCGGCTCCGTCAGGCTCTCAATGTCGAAGACGTCTTCGTCGTCATCCTCGCAAGCGCTCTCGCCTTCCCCATCTCCGCCTGCACCGTCCGACTCGGTGTCATCGTCCAGATCCCATAGCGACGTCGAGGCAGGATCGGGAAAACGGTAGGTCTGGATGACGTTGACAAGCTCCGGTGGCGGACGGTAGGCGGACGGTTGAGGTGGTGTAGGGGCGGATGGGCGCGGCAGGTGGAATGTTGTGCTGTGGGCCGACATCGTGCTGATGGAGGAGGCCGTGACGGCGTCCAAAGAATCCGACATGGCCACCACGGACGAGGACGCCCCGTCGCTGCCGCCGCCGATGTCGGCGCTGGGGAGCATGGAGGGCTGCAAGTCCATTGTGTAACGTGGGCTCTCAGGGACTGGCGCTTCACACCAAGGGCGTCATCATGCGCTGTGGTGGCTCTCCCTAAACGGCTGCACAGCTCGTTTATTGCTCCCCAACACGACGCAGGACTTGACTCGACGCAACCACCTAATTCAAGTGGGGACCTTCATGGAAGAGGTGGTGATCATACGTCTATTCATCGGGCATTACGCTGCAGCAGCCGATTCATTCATACTCTCAGAACGCCTACGCACCCACTCAAGGCCACACGGCGGCACGCACGTTATATCTAACATCCGCTGCACCACACCATTACCGCAGCATCACACTTGAGGAAGAGACAAATATGCATGCATTGGGCACGCACTTGCACGTATGCCGCACGTTACAATATGCGTGGACGCGTGCTCCACCACCAGCTACTCTTCAAGACCCCGCTGATCCCTATGGATCGTCTCCTTTGCGCCGGGCCCCAAACCCCTTCGTCCTTTGAACAGGGGCTTCAGTTCGTCAAATGCTCCGCTGAAATCAGCGCTCAGCCGACAAGCCACCTGAATTGAGCGACAGTCGGTGATCGGGGAGGGACCACGGGTTGATCAGGGGCAATGGGCGAGGATTCGACGTCGCTCCTGTTCGAGGCGGCCCCAATGGGCGCCTCGGACCACATCGAGGTTCCACTGGGTGTCCCACCATCCGTCGCGGGCAGGACGAACGCGACAGGCGGCATCCTTCCTACAACATCACAGAGCATTTTTGCTCAGTCGAGGTGTGAAATCATGATCATGATGCCCGCGATGTTTCGCTTTGTTCATGCGCTAACAAAATGCAAACAAAAAAAATCCCCAGCCATCCGACGGTCCTGATTTTTCACCTGCTCTTCAAGACGCTCGCGCTGCTGATGTACATCCTCGGCGGCTTCTTTTCCTCCGATTTCATCTTTCAGTTCGTGATCATCGTCCTGCTGCTCGCGTTCGACTTTTGGACCGTCAAGAACGTCACGGGCCGGTTGCTGGTAGGGCTCAGATGGTGGAATGAGATCAAGGAGGACGGGTCGAACGTTTGGATATTCGAGTCGCGGGAGGTGCGTTGTTTTGTTGTTGATGCCATGTTGGGATGCTTTCATGGATGCTAATTTGGATCGGGAGCAGAACGGCGCTGTGAACCCGGTTGATTCTCGGATATTTTGGTTGTCCCTTTACGTGACTCCGGCCATCTGGATACTGCTAGGCATTGTCGCGGTGTTTAGATTATATTTCTCATGGATCGTCGTGGTTGTCGTTGCATTGGTGTTCAACATGGCGAATGTCATTGGTTATATGAAGTGCCAAAAGGTAATTTTAACGAATAAGTTTTTGTACCCGATGTTGACAACTTGTTGTTTTTAGGATGCGCGGCAGAAGGTCACGAATTATATCGCGGGAACTTCGTGGTTCCAATCAATTATGGGAAGCTTTATCAGTGAACGAGTTGGCTCATTCTTCGGTGGATCGGCTCCCCAATCACAATCACGGGTTTAGTCATTGTTGGGGTCCAAAATGTGGGTTGAGGTGGTGTCCGCTGATGATAGCAATAGAGTTGCGCGTTTACTGTTACAACGTGCTCATAATTAGCCTTGCTTGTACCCCCCGCTTTAACCCACCACTTTTTACATGCAAATTCACTGCGATAAATACACTTCAGTTCCTCCTCCCTCCACTTTGCCCTTGTTCGTCAGTTTCGCGATCAATCGCCTCTTCTGGCTCCGACCGGCCGGGTCGTCGTATACAATCTCCTCGCGAAGCACAGTCTCCTCCGAGTTGATATCGACAAGGGTCTTGTCGTTCAGGAACTCCTCATCGAACACGGAGCGCTCAAGTGTAGGCTCAAACGGTATTAGCGAGTTGGACCTCTGAAATTGTACAACGCCAGCGCTCAATAGAAGCAAACGGAGTGGTGAGGATTAACCTGAGTCTTCCCCGCAGCATTTAGCAGCTGGTCGACCGCCGCGACGTACTTATCAACCTCTATCGCTTTGTCGCTCACCACGCTTGATTTTGAGTTGTCACGGAACGCAGTCACCTTCTCTTTCAGCCCCAAGTTAAATAAGTCAGCCGAATTCCTTTTCTTGGTCGAGGACGAGGAATCTTTTGAGCCTGTGGCACATGATAAAGTCTTTGTCGAAGAGCTCCGAGCGTCACTTTTTATCGACTTCCGCGCCGTCTTCGGCGGCTTTGCTTCAACGCTCAGCGTCTTCCTAGGGACGTAGTTGTGCGAGAAGTCGGCCTCGTTAAGCCTTCGGATTGCCTCATAACACTGAAAGTCCAAGGGTGAGAATTTTGAGGAAAGACAAAAAGGGAAGCGAATCGAAGGACAAAATAAAGAACGTTATAAATCCACGCGGGGGAGACTATGTACTTGCCACTGCGACGCGCGTCCTTAAACTCTTCAAACGACTCGTTCACTCTGCTGCTTTCGAAGACGTAGTGGGTGCACTCGTCGGAGTAAGAGTCTAAAATCTGCGCGCCTAGGCTCATAGCGATCTTCGTGATTTCAACGCGTTTCTACGGAGACTCGTTTAGAACAACAGATTAAGTCATAACTGACCAATATATTCTCAGAGAAGCAAATCCTAACTCTGGCAAAAGGATTCGACCCTGACGCAACTAATGACTTCTTTGCATCTCGCAGAGTTTCGCCGCGCTCGCTATTCGACAGCTCCGGAACTATTTTCGAGTAAACTGTCTTAGTAAGCGCTACATATCAAGGCGCTACGTCACCTTCCGATGGGGAGCCGGACTTGTCTAGACGATACAACGAAACATTGACCATTCGTCCCTCATATTGTTACCATTTGAAAATAATGTCACAAGGATTACCTCGGCTGCGCACGCATACAACCATTGAACGCCAACGGCAAGAATATTCCACTCCTTCGCCTTGTTCACCTTCGCCGACCGCATGTCACCTTCGTTCAAGATGAGATGTGTATTTTTTCTCGAAAAGGACTTCGTGACGCGAGCACCTGAACGTAGCGTTATTTGCCGAATCGAAGAATTTGCAAAATGCATACCCAGCGCAATTGATAACTTTCCTACAAGGGCGCGCGTGGCACCTCCGAAGCCGGATATGCCGACGAGTAAAAATCGGAAATCTGCGACAAGCTTTAACTTAGATCCGGCAAGCTAAGGCAACCTGCTAGCGGTAGACCAGATCGCAATGGTCGATAAACCATGTCGCCGTCCAAAGGGTGCAGGCGCTCATCCTAAACCACGTCGAACCCATTCGCCAAGTTAAAAGTACCTCACCTCCATACACCGTTCAACCCAAGTCTCCGTAACTGTCGGCCACTTCCACGGGACAGTGTTTCGATACTCCGTGCTGAAAGCTATTAAATCTTACCGTTCATTTTGCACGTACCTGGTCAGTGGAACAATTACGTAGCACTTAAGCCTATCCCTTTCATGAAGTTCCCCGATAAGGTCCCCCCTTACGTATCATTATAAATTCCTCACTTATTTTTATAAACTAACAGAAGGGGGGGTACCCCCTCCTACATCTATTTATAGAAACCCTCATTATAATCCGAGGGGAATAAATCCACCATCCCTGATCTCAATCTAGTTGAAATCGGTAAACAGCGACGAGGTGCGGCGGCCTGTCACCTCTAGCTTCATGTTTGCGACCTGATAGCATGAGAATAGAAGCGATTAGGGATAATACCTCCTCTTTCCTAAAACCGGCGGAGGCAAACTTGATCCCGAAGAACATTCCTGGCGGTTTTCGGTGCCTTGCGAACAACAGCTCATTTGTTACCTAAAATCTAACAACGTGATGTACGTACGAAACCGCCCTGGTCTGATCGGGGACAAGTCGCGTCTCCTCCGCGGCCATCCCATCAGACGTCGAAAGCCGGTATTTCTCCATCAGCACATTCGGCTTGAAGGACTTGCCACTCTCTTGATACTGCCGGCATTCGCGCAGCCAGTCGAGATGTACAACGGGGATATCAAGCTTCACTGCGGCCTGACCTTCCTCAGTGACGGCCGACACCGCACGCGCCCTGTTCGCCCACGCTGTCACACCCTCTACCTTGTACTTCTCTGAGCCAGCGGTATTGGCAATGAGCTGCGTGGTATCCGTATTGAGACTCGGTGTAAAGACGGCTCCGAGGTATTTGGAGAGCAGCTGGGCCTCCTCCTGGCGGCAGCAGACAGTCAAAATGGGTGTCCGAGGGGAGTTATGAACCGACCCGCTCCTTCGCCGTCAGGCTCGAGCAGCATATCCGGGCCCCCTTCAGCATGATCGCAGCCAAGGCAGCGATTGCCTGTCTGCTCGACAGCGCGACGGCAGCACTCGGGGTGTGGCAACGATCGATGTGGGGGTACCCTGTTCCCACTCTACCAAATCGGACGAGAACGACCGATTTGGATTTCATTGCCACCTAGTCCTACGATAGCAACATTCCTCACCACGCCGCACACCGCGCTCGCAGCGCAAACGCTACATTCACAACGATGGGCTTCTCAATTCTCGACTGGTTGTCTCTCAAGTCTGAGCTCATCTCGGGTATTGCTTACTCCCACCTCCGGCAACCGTGTGAGCACATGCTTTCAGGCCTGTACACGCTGGAGCCTCCGAAGAAGTCGGTCGTCCTTGAGTTGATCAAACAGAGTCCCTTGTGGATTCTCATTGTGCTCCTCATACTGATCGCTTTGTTCTCTGCGCAGATGACATTGATTTGCTCTTCTTCCTCGGGCGCTTTGTCTACACATGCATTGCTCTACTTGAAGCGATTCTCTACCACCATCTCGACGAACGCATGATGAGAGTTAAGGTGCTTGCCTGGCCTCCTTGCTGCTGCGGCGCTTTAAATCTATGGTTACTACTCCATTTAATGAGTGAACTTGGGAACTTTCATGCGAATTTCGCACATTGTTATTTCACTGCGTTCCCCTCATGCACAACGGCGTGCACTCAATGATGGGAGTCGATCAGCAAACGACGACCAGGCCACATATATGTGATAGCTCCGAGGCTCGGGTGGGGACCAGGCGCGCCTGGTCGGGCTCCACGATGACGACGGCGAGCTCGGCAGAGCAATTTGTCGCTTCGGCGCTTTCTGCTCTTGTTCTTAGGATTTTTCTTTTTCAATTTACTGTTCCGAGCGTGGTGAGGCGCATTTATTGAGTTGTACACCACCACCTCCCGCACCTCCGGTCAGACAAGCCCGGACCTTGAACACCCAGCGCTTGCAAACGCCCGCGAACTCGTCGCACGAGTCTGTGCTGGCCGATATATATGGTTTTACCCGCGGCGAACATTAAAATTGCAAGAAAGTAAAAGGTAAATACCTCCACGCGTTAGCGTTGGTGGCGTTGATCATGATCCGAAGCTTGTCCCGTCGAGGAGGTTCCCACCGCAGGGTTGAATCTCGTCCACGAGGTTGGCAAAGGTGGCGACACATAGGATTAGTTTGCCATCATAACCCCTTGGAAGAAACCAATGATTAAATTGCGAAGTTCACCTCGTCACCCTTGACGGCTTAAAGAACGCAGCACGACCGTTTAGGTCCAAAAAGTAGAAACTGATGGATGTATCGTCCGCATCGCGTGCCTGTCGGCGTGAGTCGAAGGTAAGCGAGCTATGTCACGAAAAGAGATGGAAGAGGGCTTCCCAGGGAGGACATGTTGGTACCGGTTCGCGTCGCTGTGCGTGCGGTGAGCTACCGGCGCGAATGGCGGCCTTGCGGCTTGGTGCGCCGCCGCTACCGATGACGCGGCCGACACAATCTCCTATCTTGACGCTCCTCCGCACGCGCAACCATGATCGGCAAGTCGCCGCTGAACAGCATCCCGCAGACCAACTCAGTCCCCGCATCCGGCCCGAGCTGATTATCGCCTCCTTCACCGGCGACCGTACGCTAAAACTGCACATAGAGCTGGCGCGGCTGATGCTCCTCAGCCGCCGAGGATTCCTATAGGTCCCCGTGGTCGATCTGGTCGCCGACTTAGTTGTCCACGATAACGGCGGCCGCGCCGAGGGTGAGATGACGCGTAGAGGTGGAGTGCAGGACGACGCCTAGATAGTGAGTGAGCATGGCGGCAAAAGAAAGAGAATCAGCGACGTGTGGTGGATTGATGCGTGGTCATTTTATTTAGGTTAAAATGCGAATGCGATGAAATACGAAAGGTACGAAAGACAAATAAAAGGAAACGACCCAGCAAAAGTACCAAAAGCAGAAATGGGTCACAGCCTTACCGCGCGTAGTTGCGGAAGAACTTGGACAACCCCTTAAAAATGATAATTGTCAGGTCCACAGCAGTGACGCTCGAGCAGCAGTACCTCATACACGCCAAACGTTATCATCGTCCCAGGCAGAACCCGGATGATGTTTGGCCCCAGTCCCTTGTAAAACCCGCCAACGCCCTCCAACCTACCAATAAAAAAAAAAAAAATTAGAGGATGTTTACAAAATGTCAACCATGACGGCAAAGCGCCGTTCGAATGTGATAACAGAAATAATTAACCGCCCGAGAGTCGTTAAAAAGAGAACGGCCAAAAGGCAAGAAACTCACGAGTACACTCGCTTAATCGTCCCAACGGCTCCATTGTAAATAATGTTCTTCTTCGATCTCTCGATCTAACCACTTATTAAACCACCAGAGTTATTCATAAAAGTCCGAACCTGGAGCCTAGCTCTCACGACTTGATAGGGGTATGTGCACACGGCGGCGAAGACCTTCGATAACGCCGCCATCACCAAGTACTCGCCCGTCCCCTAGCGCGAGTCAGCAAGCGTGCTTTCTACATGGATTGAATGGGATCCCTACAAGCTTGTTCACATCCCCCTTCCCAACCCACCACCCCTTCATCTCTTCGTACGCCATGAACTGCAGCGCCCCATGTGATACCCCAAACAGCGCCGGCAGAATGCCCTTGTACAGACCCGCAATCCCTTCGCCCCGCCAGGTCCTCGAAAGGCCGTCCCACAGCCCTCGGTATGCGTTCGGGTCCGACGCGCGATCGGCGCACATACGCGTCTTCACAAGCCAGAATGGGTTCGTCAGCATCGCCGTCGCGGCTCCGGCGAGGGCAGAGGCGAGGAGGTGGTGGCCCGCCGACAGCTTCACTTGGGTGTGCGAGCGCGAGACCATTTGCTCCTTAATCATCGTGTACCTATTAGGCGCGAGATCATGCAATTGCAAGTCAGGGTACTGAAAAACCCAGGCGAAATAGGACAACGAGGAACGTACCACCAGAAGTACAGACCCCAAGACAACGTCGCGCCTGCCATGTTAGCCGACACTCCGCGGTATAACCCCTTGTATCCGTCCAGGGCCACGATCGATCGCATGGTGTTCACCGTGCCCATGATCCCGTTCGCCCCCCGCTTGTACTTGGAGTCGTCGACTTATAACAATCAGTACGGCGCTATCATGTTCGCTCACCTTGAAATCTCGTCTTCACGAGGTCTAACGGATGCTTAGCAAATACTCAGTTAGAGCGGCCTCACAAAGAAGCACACCGCGTCCATCGCGCATTACGGCCAGCAGAACTCACCAGCAAGGCGGTCGTCACGGCGCCAGCCACGAAACCGGCCACGGCATGGTCGAACGACGTCGAGAAGGTGAAACTTTTCACCGGACGCGGCGACTGCTGTTGGGCCACCATCGCGCGAGGCTGCCGTGAAGTAGCCGACAGCCACGGTTGTGGTTAGTGGAGCGTAGAAACGAAATCGCGTCTTTTTCAAACACCTGAAACTCCGGATTTCGAAGACTACAGTCATCCATCACCACCCGCGGCCGATATCTCACGATGTCGATGAGAGGCCTCACCGTGTTCATCGCGGATCTCCGCAATTGTGAGTGCTACTTGGTTCGCGAGACGGACAAACGCACCCCTAATGCAAGATCTCAGGTCGGGCGCGTGAGCTCGAGGAGAAGCGCATTAACAAAGAAATGGCTAACATAAGATCAAAGTTCAAAGGTGTAGTATTACATGCTGCTTTAGCACGGCGTCGAGAATCGGGGTTAACCAGAATTACGACAGATACCAGCTTGAACGGATACCAGAAGAAGAAGTACGTCTGCAAGCTCCTGTACATGTACATCTTGGGCTGGGAGGTCGACTTTGGGCATATGGAGGCCATTAGCTTGCTGTCGTCGTCCAAATATTCCGAGAAACAAATCGTAAGTCGAGCATTGTTAGTTACAAGGACTGATGGCAAGCAGGGTTATTTGGCCGTCACGCTGCTACTATCGGAGAACCACGACCAAATCAGCATGATCATTAACGCGATCTCGCGGGATTTAGGCGGGCCGAATGAGATCTACGCGTGCCTCGCGTTGCATGCTATTGCTAACACGGGGGGAAGGGTGATGGCGCAGTCTCTCGCGTACGAGGTGGAGCAGCTCTTGGTTTCAAAGTATGTTGGTTTTCTTTTACTATGTTCGGACTGCTGATTGGATCGTAGTCACCATCGAACGTTCATCAAAAAGAAGGCCGCTCTTTGCCTCTTGAGGCTTTTCCGAAAACATCCCGACGTCTTCCAAGCGATTGACTGGGCACCGAAAATTATATCGATTATGGACGACGGTGATATGGGCGTCGCGTTGTCGACGGCCACGCTCGTTCTCGCTTTAGCTCAACAATATCCGGAGGCTTACTTGGAAAGCGTGCCGAAAGCCATCAACCGCTTGCATAAGGTAGGCAAACTCGGGACCTTCACGAGTTTTGATCCTACATTAGATGGTGATTGAGAAAGAGTACACAGCGGATTACATGTACTACAAAGTCCCATGTCCTTGGCTTCAAGTTAAGCTGCTGCGGCTACTTCAATATTATCCCGGGATTGGTAAGATTAAAACACAAACAGCGGCGGCGGTTTAACGGGGTGCAACAGAGGACGCTGCTTTGGAGAAGCGATTGAACGGTGTTCTTTCCGCAATCTTAAAGAATTCACAAGATATTCCGAAGAACGTCCAGCACAACAACGCCCAGAACGCCGTCCTCTTTGAGGCCATCAACCTTGCCATTCATCTGAACCCCGACTCTGTGCTAGTCACCCAATGCAGCGAGCTACTGGGGTCATTTATCTCGTCAAAGGAAACTAATATTCGATATCTCGGCCTCGAAACAATGGCTCACTTGGCCGCAACGGCCTCTCCCGACTGCTTAGACGCGATCAAGAAGGTGCAGGACATCATCGTCGCGTCATTGAAGGACAAGGATATTAGTGTCAGACGGCGGGCGTTGGACCTCTTGTACAGCGTTTGCGATGAGACCAACGCGCGGGAGATTGTCTCGGAGCTTCTAAACTACCTCGCCATCGCGGACTTTGCCATCAGGGAGGAAATGGTCTTGAAGATCGCTATTCTTGCGGAGAAGTTTGCCATGGAGTACTCTTGGTACGTCGACGTCATCCTGCAGCTCATTACGATCGCGGGCGATCACGTGTCCGACGAGGTCTGGTACCGGGTCGTCCAGATCGTGACGAACAACGAAGACCTGCAGGTGTACGCCGTCGCGACGATCCTAGGCGCGTTGCGGCCCGTGTCATGCCACGAGACCGCCGTCAAGGTTGGGGGATATTTGCTGGGCGAGTTTGGTCACAAGATCGCAAACTCCCCCGGGTGCGCGCCCATTGACCAGTTCACGGCCCTCCACTCTAAGTTTGGCGTTTGCTCGCCTCCAACCCGCGCCCTCCTCCTCACCACCTACCTCAAGTTCGTCAACCTGTTCCCCGAGATCCGCGATGAGGTGGTCAACGTCTTCCGGCAACACCGAAACGTGATTGACGTCGAGATGCAGCAACGCGCTGCGGAGTACTTCTCTCTTACTATCCCTGAGGCGGAAGACCTGCTCCAGATCGTTTGCGTCGAGATGCCATCCTTTCCCGAACGCGAGTCGGCGCTCCTCTCGCGGCTCAACAAGAAGATCGAGGACACGGAGGACAAGCGGACGTGGGTCATTGGTGGGCGGGATGCGAACATTGAGATCGCGCGGAGGGAGACGAAGAAGCCGGGCTCGGAGCCAAGCAGGAATGAGCCGCTGCCGTCGGACCTCGAGCGGGCGCAGCGGCGAGCGAACCCACCACAACGAGAGAGCCCGCAGGAGGTGCATAGGGAGGTGAAGGCGGCGCCCATGCGGGCCGCTGAGCCCGCAGCGAAACAGCCGGTGGAGAAGGACATCTTTGGGCTGAAGGGCACGGCGGGATACATGCCGTCGACGCGCCCGGCGCATCAATCCGAGGTGATGGTGGACCTGCTGGGCCTGGGGGATGAGCTGGGGAGCGCGTCGTCCCTGGTGTCAAGGGCGCCGGATACACCGCAGGACGAGGTGCTTTACAACCGCCTTCTTTTGAACGCGAACGGACTTCTTCATCGGGACCAGACGCTCGAGATCGGCATCAAGAGCGAGTATCACGACAACCTTGGCCGCATAGCCATCTTCTTTGGGAACCGGTCTTCGCTCCCTATCAACTCATTCACCACCGACGTTAGGACAGATCCGGGGCTGAAGCTCACGCTGACGCAGCCCGTGCCCGCTACCATCCCCGCGGGTTCGCAGTTCCACCAGGTCTATAACATCGAGTGCCTGAGCCCGGCGATTGTCGGCGCGGCGGGGCTCATCGCTCCCTCAATGGGTATCTCGTTCGTCGGCGGGCAGAACGGGACGACGCCCGCGTCCATTGCGCTGAAGATACCCATCGCGATGACAAAATTTGTCAGCCCCGTCGAAGGGTTAGCTTCGGCGGACTTCTTTTCGAGGTGGAAGCAGATAGGGGGCCCGCCGAGGGAGGTGACGGCTATGTTTAAGGCGACTGGGTCGGCGGAGACGGACGTGGCGGAGTATCGGAGGATCGTGAAGGGTCTTCAGTTTGCCATTTTGGATGGGGTTGATCCGTCAAAGAACAATTTAATTTTGGCGGGGATTTTCATGTGCTCGAGTTTTGGAAAGGTGGGGTGTTTGGCGAGAGTGGAGATTAGCACGGAACATAAGGTATCGATCACCCTGAATTCTGGCCGCGCAGATAGTCTTGCTAACAAACCATGCAGATGCTACGCGTGACGATGCGGTCGACGAATGAGGCGGTTTCGGGGTCGTTACTTCAGCAGCTTCAGAACTCTTTGACGGCTCGGTATTAAATGGGAGAAGCAA
Organism: Irineochytrium annulatum; assembly: GCA_027600665.1. Taxonomy (NCBI): domain Eukaryota; kingdom Fungi; phylum Chytridiomycota; class Chytridiomycetes; order Chytridiales; family Chytridiaceae; genus Irineochytrium; species Irineochytrium annulatum. The sequence continues at coordinate 12,722 of JADGJL010000391.1, forward strand.
CTAGTGACGTATATGCTGCGTTTTTGGAATAGAAGAACCTCAGTTTTCTTTGTAGTTTCTTTGTTTAATACATGACCTATGTTGGGTTCACAAAACAAGAGTCAATGCTCGCCACGATGACGATGAACCTTTCGCCCACTGAGGGCAAGTGTGGGAGATGAGGCTCCTAAGGTAGTGTCCCAAGCAGCTGACAGTATCTCAAATGCGAAAAACGACAGCCGAAAAAAAGGCGCAAGGTCCGGGTATATGCAGCGAAGCCAATGTATTAACGTAAGTACATCACGTTATTGGTTTACAACGTTCCGCTAATAATGTCACTGTCCCCGGCGTCAACAATCGACAGGCACCCAACGCGGAAGTACTTTCCGCACGCGGTCCCGAGGTCGATGTTGTCTAAGAGGTGAGGTTAGTATCAAGCGCCAAATGACGGACGACGCAAAGCAAAACGGATGCTCACTCCCAGAGTAGTGGTGGACACCCGTCTTCGACAGCATGGCGTAGTACTCTAGCTCTGACTTGCGAAGGGGCGGGCAGTTGCCGGAGATGATGATCAACTTAGCTATTTAGAGTACAAAAGATTAGCAATGTGGTAATCGACCACCAAAGCACGTACCCTTGCCCTGACGAATCGTCTTCAGCGTCGACTTGTAGCCCAAAGTGTATTTGCCACTCTTCATGACAAGGGCCAGGCGAGCGTTGATGCTCTCTGCAAACCGGAAGGAAGGCAAAGAAAGGGTCAGTGATGCTGAGCTTCTCAGATCCGAGCACTCGCGTGCCCATCTCTCCACCAGCATTCAACCGACAGGACAAAAAAGCAGAGGAGCCTCGAAAACACAACCCGTCCGAGCCCCGCATTAAAACTTGGGATCGCGACACCGTGCGAAAAGCATCGATGCAGATTCCGAGTCAAAACATGGGCGGGGCTCAGCCGAGACCGGTGCCCAGACAGGCTCCTTTGCTCGTCTGCAGGTGAATCCAGGCCTGGAGAACTGGCAGCATGCAGTGCAGTATCCCCGCGCGAATGCTAACCTCCAGTGTTCTTCTTGGCCTTCTTGCCGCCAACGGCGGGGGCGGCGGCAGCGGCAGGGGTGGCGGCAGGAGGAGCCATTCGAAGTTTAAGAGAGCAGAAAAAGAAAGGTTGGTGAGATTGTCAACTCCGCTGATGGCTGTAAGCCACACCATCTCAATGAGTAAGACCACGTCGAAGACGGCCGACATCCTCCAGTAATTTTGTTCGCCGACAGCGGTGTCGAGTGCGATGTCCCAGTGCGGCGAACTCGACTGGACCTTGCGGACGATGATCATGACGGCCACTAGAATGCCACTGTGCTGGATTGGTTCTTTTTCTTCATCGGCCGGGGTGCGAAAAGGGACTGCGGCGAAACGAGGACGAGCGCGAAGGCTGACGATGTTAGGAGCGGAGTTGTGGAGTGGCTTCGAAGAGGCCAGGACATGAGGAACGAGGCTAATGGTGTTGAGACTTCCCGCCGCCCGATGAAGTGTCGTTTGGAAGTACTCGGTGGCGCGTTATCACGGGTACAGAAAGCATATTTAGAAAGGGCCTCCGACGACGCCACCTTGTTTGAAGGTGTTGAGGCGAGCCGATGAGGTTATTGGGTAGAGGCTGGAAAAAAGAATATGGCACCGGTTTCGCCGTATGAATCGTCGAGGTGCAGGCCTTTTTTACGTCCCAATGTTGAAGATATGCACTGCTCCGGCGTTTCGTTGTAGGTGTGCTTGCTCTTGGCTGGAACTGCACATACATTACTTGTGTTTTTGCACACGAAAAACCCACTTAAAAACATACTGTGACAAGATATTGTTATTATTTGCCTCGACCGTGCCTTCATGAACGTAAGCAATGTAGTCTAACTACAATATACATAGCATTAATAAGGGCTAGAAAGAGAGAGTCGCAAGACCGCTCAAACAAAATAGAAGATACCGAATCCGAGCTTATTAAATCAGTTAGAAGTGATCTATATTTGCAGTTCCCGGCGAACATAATCATCAAGGTATCCGGCCCTCCACCTCCTCATCTGAATTCAACAGGGTCCCAACAAGAGATGCCTGCTAATTCTTGAAGTATGTCGCGAGAGGGTACAGCTTCCGAGCGGTCATCGCGAGCTTCTCCGCGCTCTCCGGGCTCGAGACGCCCGTAGTCGACAGAAGTATCTTATGCGCGGCGATAAGGTTCTAACAAACACCCACGTTAATCCATTTTCATAGCAAGGGAGCCTAAAAAAGTACCTCTAGCGTCAAACCCTTCATTCCCTCCTTCACAGACCCGACAAAAGCCGCGGCCTCCGCCTTCCCCTTCCCCTTCTCCAGCATCTCCGAAACCTCAAGGGCGGCCGCCGCGTGCGGTAGCGATCCCTTCGTCCGCTTTGAGAACGACGAGTTGAAGTCCACCATCGATTTAGACGCGCTGAACACGATCGCGAGCTCCGAGTCAATAACGGCCGAGACCGTAGGCGGCATGGTAGAGGACGAGGCTTTGTCTGTTCAGTAAGGCCAGCGGTTAGGAACGCTATTTTATCGCGTGCAGGCGATACGCTTACATTCTTTCCAAAACTGAACAGAAACCTTGTGGAGTTCCGGGTGGTCGGGCTCGATCCGAAGGCCGATCTTCACCGACCGCCACGCCAATAAGAGCTTCTCTGTTAACACCATCATGATCAGTCAATACACACTAATAGCAAAAAAACAGCCTGCACGTACTCCTCCGAAGATAGACGGCAGCACCGTGGACGTGACTCTCCACCCTTCCCGGGCTCATTTCAAGAAGAGGCCGCAAGAACCTCATCGCCTCGTCGAGGGGGTCCGTGACGTTAAGAAGCTTAAGACCTTCCGGGTCGTCGTCTGCCTTCTTGGCGACGCCGTTTGTTGCGCCGGCTACGCTGGTGGTCGCGGCGACGGCATTATCGTCCGCGTTCCGGAGCTCAGCCTTCCGCGCCTTTCTTAACGCCTTCTTCTTCTCCGATTCTGACATATTTGCTAGAAAAAAGTTTAAGTCAGCAAATTTCTCATTGCCCAGTGATTTCTTACAGTTTGAAATGTTTTCCTTCTCAAGCTCGTCCTCTTTCGCCTTGTCAAACAACTTCGTATAGATCTGAACGGCCTCGACCGCGGTGTTGAAGAACATCTGGTGAGACCGGAGCCGGTCTTCCATCCGAAGTAGGTCGATGTACGTCCGAAGCGTGACTTTCCGGAAGCTATAGTTGTGGAAGTCGAACTGGTCGTCGTGGATGTCCGCGAAGTGCTGAACAATAGTTGAGAACATTTCAGGAAGACGGAGGAAAGCGATGGTTGCACACCTTCTCAATTTGATGAAACTTCTTCAGCGCCCGCCCCATCTTCCCTTGCCGTACGAAGCTTTTCCCGGACTCGAACGCGAACCACATGCATTGAAGGTCGAGCAAGTCCGCGAGCTTATCCGACGAGTCATTCTAGAGTAGACGTAAATGATCAGAATTCATCGCCAACACTGCTTTATCGAACTCACCCGACAAAACATGACAATCGTCTTCTCAGCCTCATCTACATTGTCGTTCCGAAGCATATACTTCGTACACTTCGAGTTGACATATCGATCCTGAAGATCCCTCTCCCTCGCGTCATTCATAACTCTCTTCGCCCCTTCCAAATCCCCGCCATGCTTCAAAATCCTCGCCTTGGTCATCAACAGCTCAACAAGCGTAGGCGTATGATCGATAGCCTTATCGATGAACGCTAACGCCCTCGCCCCGACCCTCAAGTGATCGAAATGTTGCGCAAGGAAATACAGCACCCACAACAACGCCGACGGCGGCTCCCTTGTGCTCTCATCCTCCTCTCCATGCGCCTCCTCCGCATGAAACCGCCCGCACGCTTTAAGGGACTTTTCGTATCCGAGCGCAAGCTCCTCGATGACGGCCCGTTTGGAGGCGTCAGCGTACATTTCTTTGAGGGAGATGAAGACGGACGGAACCCCTTTACGGAAGAGCGGGCGAAGGTAGTTATCGGCCATGGTGCGGAATCGGGGTCCCGTGGCGTAGTTGAGGGGGAGACGCTTAATAATGTGGGCGCGCTTGAACTCATCGCTGAGGTCCTCGAAAAACTCAAAGAGCTGGGTTGTTTTGGCGTCGTCGAGCTCTGCAGCATGTTGAGTTAGACGCGTGGGGAACGAAGAAGGATACATACCACCGTCGAGGCCCTTGCACTTCAGTATCGCATTGATGTAGTCGACGTTGTCCGGGTTCTGACGGAGGAGTACCTTGAACATGGACTCGGCCAGCTTTGTCTCGCCCTGCTTCTGCAACAACCGCGCTGTCGGAAGGAGACACTCTATCAGCCAAACCATCCCTACGCTTGCGAACGAGAGACGAGAGTCGGTTCCCGTCTAAGGACACACCTTTTGCCTCCTTCCAGGACTTCTTGTCGACTACCTTCCCCTCGATCTCGTTCAGGTGTTCAATCGCCTTCGCAAGGTCCCCGCTCTCCTCCATCACCGTGTTCTTGTACAGATAAACCTCCGAGTTCTCAAAGGCAGAGTTCGGCTCGACAATCGTCTACCACCTTGAGGTTAATTTTAACCGACAACACAAATGGCCCACCTGGAAGATCTCGTGGTAAAGGTTTAAAGTCTCAAGCGCAAAAGGGTAGTTCTTCATCAGGTGGAAAGAAACCGCGAGACTAAGCCAGTAAGACTTCATCTGCGGCCGCAGCAGCACGAGTTGTAAGTTTGAGTCCTAAAGAGAGTACCGCTTCATCAGCCCATAGAACAGAGCGCCACACGAAAGAAAAGACATGGCCACGTACAACGAAGCCGTCGTAATTCCGCATTTGAATCTGAAGCATTGCGTGATCCCGGAAGATCTGGATGTTGTCCTTCTCGTACTTCAATGCCATTGTGTACGATTTCAGAGCCTCCTCGTAGTTCTTTTCCGCCCGGTGAATGAGCCCATAAACGTGCCAGCCTGCAACGAAGAAAGTTAATTAGCCCGCAACCGCATGCAAAGAGCCCCAGGTTATTCGCTCGCAAAGCCCCCCAGGTTGCCATCCTTTGTAAGTGACACTTACACACGGGGTTCCCCAAATCCAGCTTTATAGACTTCTTAATCAACTCGTGCGCCTCCTCCTTCCGCTCCAGAGAACTCAGGAACAGCGCCTTCATGGCCATCGTCTCGGCGTGGTCGGGGAACTTCCGCAAGATCTGGTCAGCCGTCTTCATCCCCTTCTTGTGCTGCTTGTTCTCGTGGAACTTCTGCTCGGGTCGTAGGGGAGAGGGGTGAGCAAGACGCGCGATTAGGGAGATGACGAGACGAGGAACCCGCGGGAAGCCGAGGCCAGGGGTCGGGACCAGAAGAAGAATGAGGCCAGGATACGCACCAGCACGGCCTTCATGAGGGCGGCCTCCTTCGCGGGAAGGGCCTTCTGGTTGGTCATAATGGACGGCGAGATCGCGAGTGCGATGTTGCTGGTGGCTTGAGAATATCTCCGAAGGAGCTGAGGCTTACCATGTTGGACAGTGAGCGAAATAACTCGGCAACTTACACTTTTCGGGCAATGAGGGTGGCGGCCGTTGAGAGGGAACCGGCAGATTGGAAGGGGATGTTGAAGAGCCATTTCCAAGTTGGTGATGACGGGTCGGCGGTCGCCTTGCGGGTGGCGAGCTCAAGGGGGAGGGGCAAGAGTGGCTAGCTTGATGAAGAACCGCGAGTTCGCGCAGAGCTTGCGCGACACAGAAGGGCCTCGTTATGTTGATGGAGCCAGCAACTGGACGCTCTTGGGCAGAACTCGACGGTCATGCGCCGCTTGAGGGCACAGAGCAGGACGGATCGCGAACATGAGGAGCTATGAGAATGCCGGGTGGGTGGTCGGCAGCAACAGCAAGTGGCAGTTACTACTTTTCAATATTTTTTAAAGGACGAGTAAGGAGCGGCTTTTGCATGATGCCTGGAGAGGAGGGCGGCCAATGACAATGCCTCGACGGGGCTGCACGCGCTCGTGAAGGGACAGCTAAACGAGTTTTTTTTAGGCCTCCAATTGATGCGTCAGGATCCAATCGTTTTCTCGGACAAGTAAAAGAAAAAAAGGAAGGAAAGGAAAGGAAAGGAAAGGAAAGAGCAGGACAACAGAAAATGAGAAAATGAAAAAAATCAGTATTGTTTACTACAACTAACGTATTTCTTCCACTCTTGTTCCAGGCGTGGCATGGCAGATTATCAGCCGCCAGCCTCCTGATGCTTCTTGTAGGTTGTCCTCGCCGTGATATTCCTTCATCACGCATGAAGAATTGCCGAATATGCAATCATAGTATATAAGCCGGAAAACAGAGTTACATGCCACCACCCTTGAAAGCAAGGCAGAATTTGACGACACTTGATCCTTTTCACTTGCCGCACTTCGACATGGACTCGGCCATCGACGCCAGGCGATCGGCGCCTGGGAGGAAGAAGAAGTACGCACATTGCCTTCCCTTGCCTGTTGCTTCTGTGCTTTTGATTTGCGCGATTACTGACGGTGTGAGAAGGCCAATGTCGGAGATCGAGAGGCTTGAGCTCGACAACCAGAAGATGGAGGACCGCCTGCAAGCGCTGCGCGACTCATTATCGAGAAGCAAAGAAAAGCGGGGGAACAGCGACGTGGTTTGGAAAGCAGGGAGGCAGCAGAGGGGGTCGCTGAAGACGTACGCGGAGGACGTGTTGATGAAAAAGCATTTGAAGGTAAAAGAAGCGTTTCCGCGGAGTACGGAGTTGGGTTAAATTCTTTGCACAGAAGGAACGGTTCAAAGGCGTCGCGGAAGAAGGTTGTACCCTCTTCCATTACGCGGCTAACTTTATTTTCTTAGTGAATGCGGGCGTAAAAGAAGTCGAGTCCGTCGTCGCGACGCGCCTCGCCCAGCTCCAGCAGATCCAAAGCGGCGCGATACCTCCACCTCAGCAAGGGTCGTCACACGTCCTGCCGACGCCTCCGTCCGCTGTCCCCGTCTATGTCACACCAACACCCCCCGTTATCGCCCCCGCAGCGCCGCCAGGTCCACCGCCAGCTCGCATGGTAACTTTCACACTATTATTTGTGTATGCGAGGGGAGCCCCTCTTTAACCAATTATCAGTGGCGAGTTCCCACCTCCGCCATCTCCCCCACGCCCACTGCTCCTGCAACACCCACACCCCGCAGTGCTGCCGCCTCCTCACGAAACGCTACAGGTCCCAAGGTGACGGTATTGGCAGAAACGTCCGCCACCTCTTCGAGCTCACTCCTGGAGGGCGATTTTGATGAGCGGGAGTCGCGTGAGGGCTTCCTGAAGGCTCTGGAGGAGTGGAGGAGGAAGGGGGATGATGCGGCTGCGCCGGTGGACAATGCGGGGAGTAACAAGGGGTCAAGGGAGGGGAGGGTGGCGTCGCTCACAACTAGCGACGGCGGACGCGCAGAAAGCAGGAACTTCGAGAGGAGAGTGACAGAGGACGCGGCGGCCTCTACATCGACCCAGCTGTCGTTCTCCATCCAAAGCGGGAAAGCCGAAAACGACGCTATGATCCGGAACGCCATGGAGGCATTAAAGTTTGATAGGATCACAGCCGGAGGCCCGAGTTACTTGGACAGATTGTTGCTAGAGAAGTATAGAAAGTGGAAATTGGAGGTCGAGTTGGAGGAGGTTCAAAAGGCTGCAAGGGAAGAACGAAGGGACGGATGGGACGAGGAGCAAAAAGTGACGGAGGGGGAGGACGAGGACGAGGTGGAGGAGGAGGTTGTGCCGCTGATTATGAAGCCGGAGACGCCGAGTGCGAGGAATGAACTTATTGAGATCGAGGAGCTAAGCGCAGAGGAGGCGGAGATGTTAGAAGGGGAATACGGCGTCGAAGGGAAATTTACAGTAGAACTGCCGGAATAAATCGACTGGTGATGTAGGCTTTGGCGGTCAAATGAAAGACGGCGGACGTGAAATGGGGAGTTCGCAGCCGTCGGAAATAATAAATGCACAAGCTTTATTTTTTACTCAGGCTATACAATTTTATTCACTCCCATAATTATGAGGACTCTTAAATTTTTGGGGTTGAGAGAAATTTACATCCTTCAGAGTCCTCTTCTATCGAGAAAACTCCGAGAGAAAGGGGGAACGAAAGAAAACCAAGCAAGGAAAGAAATCAAGCAAAATTAGTAAAGGAACAACCGAGGGGCGTACGCCTCATTTGTACAATATGACAAAGGGAAACCAAAAACGGGCAAAAAGGAACAAACAACCAGCTAGCAAGGCAAAGATAGAATAATAATTCACAAGGCAAAAAAGATCACACAGCATCGTTCTTTTCAAAGGCGGGTTTTACAACTCCACATCCGAAAGGGCAGCAATGAGCGCCGCACCCTGCCCACTGCCATCCCTAGCCTGCTCGAGGATTATATTCTCGGCCGAGATACCAAGAATCTCCCTAAGGGCGTCCCTCATCCGATTCGCGTAATGCGGGTAGAGCTCGAAGAGGGATCCGTCGATGGCGACGGTGCAACCGTCAAGCGAGTTGATCTTGTGAACGATGGCCGCGACACCAGCGGCGGCGAGACGGGCCGAGCGCTTGCCGACGAGCTCGCAGATGCCCTTGACAATCCTGCGGTCCTGGCGCGTCGTCCGAGGCACCTTCATGATTTCCTCGAGTACAATCTTGGTGTCCGAGAGGTCGACGGTGTGGTCACTGTTTTACATACAGCGATCAATACGGATCTTCGTACTCCGTACGAATCATCAAAACTTACCGCTCAATACGGGACATGAACGAAGTGTCAAAGCTGTAAGCCGTGTCCAATTCAGGCGATCCCCTCCCGCTGAACAACTCGCCAGTCTTGATCAAGTCGATCAAGACTTGCCTCGTGATCTCGCCCAAGTACATGCCAGAGATAAGCTTCTCAAACGTTTGAAGACGCGGGTGGAGCGAGCCTCTGTCGACTTTAAGGTCGTACTTGGTCCTGGGCAGGACAAGCTGCTGCTCGTCAAACGCCCCCCACTCGGTGTTGATGATCATCTCGTTCGTGATGACGGGCTCCTTTAGCTTGACGATGTTTTCGGCCTGCTCAACGTACGCGGCATTCGTGCCAGTGCCGAGGATGACGCCGACGAGTGTGTTTGGGCGCGAGTACGCGTGGCTAACGAGGGTGCCGGTCGTGTCGTTCACAAGCGCGGAAACCTTAATTTTCAGATTCTGTAGAGAAGTGACGTTAGTGACTGAGCCAACGAGCGTCTTAAAGGAAGATCTCCGCCTCGGTATACACCCAACCGACACAAGGACGGGGAGCATTGAGCTCCATGCTCGTTGGGCACCTTTATCAGGCGTTTTCGCAGTATAAGAGGAAGGAGAAAAGTACCTTGCGAGCGAAAGCATCCTGGAGCAGTTGGCCAACGTTCGCGCCCTCAACACCGCTGGCAGAGAATCCCTTCGTCCAGTACAGGAGGTAACCGGTGGCGATATTGGGCTGGCTGAATGGGAACGAGAAGGTGAACCCGAGCTTCATGGGCTTGTGCCTCGTGCCCGTCTCGTCCAGGAACCCTCCCACGCAGTCGGCGAAGAAGTCGAACAGGTTCTTTCCGGGGCCCGTCTTCAAATCATCCGCGACCGTGAACTTCTTCTGCCGGATGCGCGCGATCCCGTTGCCTTCGAGCGTGACCTCACACACGCGGAAGTTGGACCCGCCGAGGTCGAGCGCGAGGAACGTTCCCACCTCGGTACCCTGCGGCCTGCGGATGACGTGGGACGGGATCATCTTTAGGTCGTGCTTGTCGTCCTGGAGGCCGCGCTTCATCTCCGCCATCATGTGCTTGACAATCTGGTTCAGGCGGTCGGCGGGGAGGTTGAAGAGGGATTCCATGCGCGCCAGGGTCTCGGGCGTGTCATCGAGGATCGTGAGCTGTTGGGAGTTCTTTGGCTGCTTGGAGGAGAGGTCGCGCTCTGTGCTTCGGAGAGCAAGGTTGGCGAGAAAGGTCGCAGTCGCTGTGACGGCGATGCCTGTTGACGGTGAGGAGTGAAGTCAATGTCAATCAATCGCGGTGGCGGACCGGGTGCCAAGGGTGCTCGCCACACACACCTGTCGTGAGGCCGAAGAGGAAGAACGCGTTCGAGTTCGTGAACATCATCGTTGGAGAGTTTAGTCGTTGAGGAGGCGAGCCTATGAGGTTGACGAGTTCAAATCCGGCCCGTGTGGAGGTGCGATGAGGTGCGAAGGGGGGAGATGAGGAGAGCTAACAGGCAATGCAGTCGACGGGGAAAACAGAGACCAGGCAATACTAGTAGTTAGCGGGACGAGGGGGGTGGTATTACCG
>JADGJL010000392.1:0-22809 GCA_027600665.1 Irineochytrium annulatum
CCCTCCGTCCTCCCTCCACCGCCGCCGTCCAGCCACCCATTTCAATGGGCCCGAACCATCACGTAGCCGCGAGCCCGCCCCGGCCAGCGGGGAGGGAGGAAGATGAGCGGGTCGACTCGAAGGCCGAACTCCTCGATGCGAAGGAGATCGACCTCGCGGACATGCCAGCCGAGGAAGCCAAGCAGGTGGCCGAGGCGATGAAGCACGACATCAGGATTGTGTCGGCCAAGACGGGCTGGCGGTCCGTCACGCCGTTCAGGCAGGCATTGTTCCTGTACAAGTTGTTCTTCTCGCGTCAGGTGTGTAAACTGTGTTCGAGGAAGATAAGGATGAATAGGGAGACCGATGATGAGCATGCATCCGGTTTTGAACGCGCTTTAACCTTTTTTTCTGTTGGTAGTTCTTCGTCCACAGGATCGTCGGCCTCTCCTTCCTTCTCCAATACGCCGCGGCCTTCTATCTTTACTTCGCAGACTACGAGGGCTTTAAAAAGTCGATCCTGATCTGGCTTTTGCCTGCGACGGGCGTTTTCCAGTCCGTGACCGCCATCTACACGTTTACCTTCCTGCCAAAGAAGCAGAAGGATGGCGGTTACTTCGGCGACAAGTCGATCCTGTCTTATCCGTTCATCATCGAGAACTCCTTTTACGCCATGATTTTGTTTTACCAGGTTTGAAGCATTTTCTCTTATTCGCTTGATCGCTGTTAATACTTTCCTCTCCGCTCATAAGTGGGTCTACTATGACGACGTTTTCTTCAAGTACATCGCCGGGTCGGTTGTTGTCGAACAAACTTACGTGTTCTTCCCATACGTTATCCGTCAACTGTGGCCCAAGACGTCCTTCCGCGACTCTGTCGACAACACCAGGAACCGCACCGAGTTCGTATAATTCTCACAATAGCTTGGTCGTTTTGAGTTGTGCTGATTTCTGCAATGCCCCTTGACAACAGCAAGAACGCCATCTTCTTCACGGCCGCTACTTACGTGACGAAGGCCTTCTACATATGGGCAAAGCACTACATCGGCTTCTTCCTCAACTACGTCCGCTTCCTTAACCGCATCACGGACCATGAAAAGGTCTACATCCACCACATCCTCGTCTTCGCCTCCTTCGCCACGACGATCTCGGTGTTTCTTCAGACGCTGAAGTTCAAGCGCTACATGGGTCCCCGGCTCTCGTTCCTGATCTACTTTGGGTCGTACATGGGCACCTTCTACGGGTTTGTGAACGTCGGCCATCTGTTCTGGGAAAACCCGGATTTGACGCTTATAACCCTCGGCGGGTTGATCATCAACTTTTGGGATAAGGAGATGCAGCTGGGTTATCAAATTGCTGTGGCGCTGCTTTTGAACGCGGCGAGGATGGGCGTCGACATGGGGAAACTTGGGCCGATGGACTGTAAGTTATCTTCATCGTCTTAATCTTTTCTCTCCTTGCTAAATACGCCTGATTCTTCGTCAAACAGTCCTATACGTCGGTCAGAACCACACCTCGGTCTCTGCAATGTGAATCAAAGACTTATTTTGCTGTTCGGTGCTAATGGTTTATTAATATCCATAATATTCGAGGTCCTTTTTCTGTACTTCGCTTCGTTGTTTTCATCCATCGTTCCTCTGATCTCCTATTGCTGATTTCTGCAAATTCCGTAGTCTCATTATTCCCCTCCTTATACTTAACCTCTAGATTTATCCCCTGAACTACTCTTGTCTGCCTTACCTGGTGGACTTTTACCCGTCTATCTTTCTCTTTCCCTGTAGGTCTTCGGGGAAGTAATAGATCCAGACAATGCCTTCTCTGCGTGCGGGAAATTTGGCGGGGGATAGTTTCTTCCGCTGTCTCTTAAGGATATAAATATATGGAAAAGGTGAAAACAATTTTGTCGTGAGCACAGTTGCCGGCTCATTGCTGTCGAGTATCGATTGAGAGTTCTGGACATTCCGGCGGCAGCAATGTCTGCGGTCGGAAGACTTCGAAGCTTCTATTACCATCGTGCAAAGCATGTGAACAGGCGAGGTGGTTCATGACATTTCAGCTGTCGTCCAGTGTGCCTAGTTGAGAGTCCACGCTGTCCCGTTTAACCTTCCTGCTTTCAAAAAAGACACACAAAGCTCGCCATTCGGCATGAACATGTTTTTCAAATGATAGGATCGCAGGAAGGGCAGTGGAGTTCTGAAATTGCATCGAAATGCAGAATCAGCGGTACTGCTACCTATCCTGATGAATAAAGAGCCTGATGGAGAGCGCAAGCGCATTTGTGAGGGTTGTATTGATAGCTACACACAGTTATCTCCACCGTAAGTAATGAGTCTTTCTTACAATTGCCACGAGCGCAATTTAACGACGTCTATTCTATTTCATTTTCATATCATCGCCGCGAAGGAAATATCATCACGCGGATAGTAAAAAAACACAGGTGACCAACTCCACCCTCACAGCGGTAGCCTGCAGCACACTCTAGGCCTTTTCACTAGCGAGTTGTTCCGTCTGCATTTATGTCGTTGTATTTAGATATGAACCTAAGTAACAGTGTATGTGATATGATACTAATATCTGGGAAGGGAAGGTCCATCTGGTTCCAAATGCCCTTAAAACACGAAGATAGCATCCCTCTGGTATCCCACCTCCACCAGGGCTTTGACGCAAGTGTCATGCACGAACTGCTCCGACCCACAAAGGAACGCCAGCCCATTCCCGCCGCCGCGTCCCTTCTCCGCGCTGCAGGCGTCCCCACCCTTAAGTCGCCTCTTAACCATCCCGACATCGATCCGCCCGACCTCGCCGTCCCACTTCTTGGCACTGTGGCCCGGCATTCTCGATAGCGCGTGTGTGACGGATACGACCTCCCCGATCCCGCGATCGGCCGCAAGAGCGTTCACGTCGGCCCTGGCGTCGTCCATCTCGCGCCGAAGCAGGATGTCGTCCTCAGTCCTGCTGGCGTAGAGGAGCCGCACGCGTGGCGGCCGCGGGCGGGTGGCGGCCTCCGCCTTGGTGTGCGCGTCGGCTATGTCGCCGCAAGCACGGAGCCAGGCCCGCCACTCGGCCGCGACGGCGTGAAGGATCTGATAGCAAGGTGTAATGCCCGTCCCGCCAGCCAAAAGAGCCACCTCCTCCGCCGCAACGACGGCTGGGCCATCCTCTTCCACGGACGACGAACCGAGGCCCCCTCCTTCAATCTTGAATGTCCCCGAACCGAGATAAGTAATGTCCCCGAGCGGGCCCCTGAACATGGCGGCGTCGCCCACGCGGAGGGCGTCCAGCCCGCGGGATCCCATGCCCATGCATGCGATAGACGGGTCCGGCCTTTCGCCGGGCGAGCAACCGAGGAGCGCCGGGTTTTGGTACACGCGGATGACGAGGTCGAAGTGGGCCGGCGCTTCGTTGTCCTCGCCGTCGACAGGGAAAAAGGACGTCGTGGGAGTGTAGGCGCGGATTACGGTCGTCGGCTGGAGCGTGACTGGGTGGCGTAATCGCTGTCGGAGGAGGAGGTGCTGGCCTGGTTGAAGCGCGCCGTCACCGGATCCGGGTCCGGGGAGGGCGAACCGCAGAAGCCGCGTGTCGCTCGTCAACTCCTCTCGGTGAACGAGACGGAAAGGCAGGTACTTCCGCGGAGAGAGTGGGAGGGAGCTTGCGGCGATGTCGGCTTCATCTTGAGCAGGCTCGTCGGCATTGTTCTTGCCAGCCTTCAAACGTCCAATGTAGTAATCCTTCAGCATAGCTGTGGCCTTGACGGAGTGGATGGCCTCAAATTCTTCCGTGCAATCCGTGCCGCCCGCGAGGATAATACTGCCGGCGCCTGGCGTAGTTTTGTTTATCGTTAGTCACAGCGGAGAACAGAAAGTACATCGCACTAACCACCGGGATGAGCCTTTAAAAATTTCGTGCAATCGTACACCTTGCCACGAACGACGATCCAGCAGTCTGCACTCGAGGCGTGCTTCGACACCTCCTCCAAATTGTACATCGGCATGTTGTCGTCCAACTCCACCTCAACTTCCGCCTTCTTCTCCGCTTTCCCAGGCTCGCCCTCAATAACCGTCGTCTCGCTCTTCCCATCTTCTTCGTCCTCGTCAACAAGCGGCGGCAACTCCCAGCTCTCACCGCGCTTCAGCCACCCGCCGGTGCCGTTGCCGGGGACAGTCGGGTGCTCGAAGCGGACCGAGATGATATCGGTGAGCGCGTTACCTTTCGTGAAGTTAGGCGTGACCTGAAGGTGCGTCCGGACGCGGAAGAAGGCATTGTTCATCATGCCCTGTAAACCCAAAATTAATTCATGAGTTTAAGCAATAATACGAAACTTACCATCAGGTTCCATGTTGGCTTCTCGGGCTGGCTGTTTAAGCTCGCGTCCCAAGCCCTCACGCAAATCTCCCTGCACTCGAGCTTCCACCGCTGCGTCTTCTCCCTCCAGTTTAGCCCCAGCGCGGTCTGCAGATCCTCAACCTCAAGCTCCCAGAAAAACCACGACCAATGCCTCGTCCGCCTGTGCCGCGCGTCGGCCCACGGCTCCGGGTACGGAAGCACGTTAGCGTGCTGCCATGTCGCGCCAGAGTCGAACGAGACTTCACATCGAGTGATCTTGCGGCCTCCGCCTGCGTAGGCGTAGCCGCGGAGGGTGTAAGGGTGGGCGGGCACGTGGAGCGTCTCGGTAGAAGCGGCGGCGTCGTCGAGCCTTGTCGCCGTGAGGGAGACGGCCTCGTCGTGACCCGGGCTGGAGATGACCGAGTTGACGTTGAGCTCGTTGATGATGTACTCGGGCTTGTACCACCACTTGCCATCCTCGGCTACAGTCGAGTCCGTCACGGGCGGCGGCAGGACGCGATTGTCGAGGTAGTGGTAGACGGACGTGGTCTCTTTCGGCGCGACCGTGATGCGGTTAAGCCACTTAACCATTCGGCCCCCGATGTGCCCAGGGATAATAACGCGGAGCGGGCGGCCGTGGTCTGGCGTGAGGTCGTGGCCGTTCATGCCGTGCGCGACGAGAAGGTCGGAACGCGGGTCGAGAGCCGTGTCGATGCGGATGGAAGTACCGTAGACGCCCTTCGGGAGCGAGTCACCGCCTTCGAAAGTGACCCACTCGGCAGGCTCTTCACCGCAGAGCGAGCATTCCTTATCCGAGAGGACGCCGCCACAGGCGGCGATAAGGTCTGTCAGGAGGACGCCGGTCCAGACGGCGTTAGAGACGCCGGCGGGGCCCCATGAAAAGCCGATAGACTGCTTAATCATGTTTTGCTCCTTACGGCCTGATTCACTGAACGTTAGCTCGTACTTCTTAGACGGGAAATAAGAAAAAGTAACACGTACGATTTCCGGCGCAAACGAGCGTGACGGGAAAGCTAGTGGTCTTTAAGGCCATAATATCCTTCATTGTAAACGACCGCGGGTTCCTGACGAGCCTGTACGCGTCGGGGTTGTAGACAACGTTAGCTACGAAGCCACAAGGGTGGAAAGGGTCGAGTTGTTCAAGAAACTACCCAGTCCTCCCAACCACCCCTCTCCACACTCCGGCTACAATACATACCCGTCAACGCTGCAGACGAACGCGTTAGGGTCAATGCGCGGCACGGCGCCGTGATTCCTGACATAATGGAGGGACGCAGGGGTGATCCAGCCCTGCCGCATCAAGTCGCGAAGTGGAGGCTCGCAGTTGAACGGATGCCGACCCGTGAGGCGGACGAGGTCCTTGTGCCGAGGCACCCACTCGTCTGGCGTGCCCTTGTCGCGTTCGTCGACCCGTTCGTCATCGACGGCTTTGACCGCGACGGGAGTCGTGCTAGCGTGAAGTGCCTTGAGGTTGAGCATATCCATGGCGTCTCTAGCGCCTCCGCCTCCTTCCTGCTCCCTTTAGAGATAAAAGACTTGGCAGAATCGAGATGGTAAGATCTCAAAACGTCCTTTGCTTGTAATTTTCCAAAATTCTTTTCCCACGCGATAAGAGGACAACGGCTATCGGTGCGGATTTCACAAAAATAACAGTGATAAGTAATCGGCCCTCGTTGCACAAATACAAGCCGCCGAATCTAATGGTGTCGACAATCTTACTCTCATCAACCATCGCGACCGACCACGTCATGGCCAGCCGCCAGCCGTCTCCGTTCCCGGATGTCTCGACGCCTCAGTCCGTCAGCGTTACTATTCGTCTCCGCAACCCGAACGTGTTGATCATCGACCAGGCGAACATTTACCCCAATGTTGTGAAGGATCTTGAAGCCCAGTACATGGAGGTCGGCGCAACCGTCAGGCATCTGCGGCATGCCGCGGACTCACCGGCGGCCGCGGCCTTACATGCAGCTGATGCAGCCGACCTTATCGTCATCATCCCGGCCATCTCACCCCAGCCAAACCTCGACGACTTCCTCGCCCGCTGCCGCTCGCAACATCGCCGACTCCCCATCGCAGTCCTTGGGTATCCGGCTATCTCTGACTTCGACATCCCGAGCGTGCGCGCAGCGTCGCCCGATTATGACCTCTCTCATGCGAAGGCCGCGGCGTCGGTGGACGGCTCTGTCACCGGCGACGTTCTTACGGCATCTGAGGACGACCAGGACGCGTCTTCAACATCGAACGGATCGACCGCGTACTCGGCTCGTCGCGACGTCGCCTTCGGCATGACCTCAATAGTCACATCATCCCAGGCCATCCCTGCACCACTACCGTCAGTCGACATAACGGCAGCAATAGCAAAGCCCATCCCGGACGCCCCCGCCGGCACAGAGCCTTCCCTGACGCTCGTGGGCGCGGGCCCGGGCGACCCTAGCCTCCTGACGCTCGCGGCGCTCTCGGCTCTCCAGTCGTCGACCCTCGTCATTTCCGACCGCCTCGTCCCCGACGCCATCCGCCGCCTGATCCCACCTGCGACCCCCGTCCTCATGGCCGGCAAATGGCCAGGCCGCGCCGCCGTGGCCCAGCGCGAGATCGACACGTGGATGCTAGCCGGGATCGCACGGAACCACCGCGTCTGCCGTCTTAAGGGCGGCGACCCGTTCCTGTTTGGCCGGGGTGGCGAGGAGATCCTCACGGTCCGTTGCGGCTCGGACGTTGGCGCTCGCGTGCCTATCCGAGTCGTGCCGGGCCTGTCGTCGAGCCTGGCCGCGCCGCTGATGGCCGGGGTACCCGTAACGCACCGAGGCGTTGCGGACCAGGTGCTGATCGTGACCGGCCAGAGGAGGGACGGGAGGGCGCCGTCGCTACCGGCGTATCACCCGAGCAGAACGGTCGTGCTCCTGATGGCGATGACGAGGCTGGACGCCATCGTGAAGGTTATGATGGGCGGGGAGGGAGAGGACATGGAGGGCGGTGCGGCGGAACGCGGTTTGGGATACCCGGCTTCGACGCCAGCGGTAATTGTTGAAAGGGCTGGTTGGGAGGGTCAGAGGGTTATTAGGTGCTGGCTTAGAGACGCGCCGGAGAGAGTTGCGGAGGCTGGAATTTCGTCGCACGCTACTATGGTCGTTGGGCACGTCGCGGATGTGTTGCAAGGGCTCGGTCTGGTGGAAGACCCCGCTTCGCCGAATAAGGGGTCGCTAGAGAGTTTGGGGGGGGTTTTGGGGGGTTGTTTGTTTTATAAGTAATATTTGGAGCACTTTACATCACAAAATACGGTTGTCAAAGGGAACACGTTAGGCAGTCATATATTGCATAAAATGGTCTTTGTATTTTAATGCGCCGTTAGAACTTCATTTTATTTACTGAGCCGACGCGGCTTGCACACACGATTATGACATGCCCTCGCTACTGAAACTTAACAGCGCGTAAGATGCGTTGAAAGCCTTTATGTGGCGTATAAGTTGCACGAGGAGTAATGTAAGCACAGCGCGAATATATTTATACGGTTAAACTTGTCTGTCTACCAACTTGTGTCCCTTCATCATTTCAAAAAAAGAAAGAGAGAGAGAGATGGGCCAGAGAAGCTATGAAGAGAGACGATATATAGGGCAGAGGGTGGAAACAAACGTTGAAAAGGAACCGGCTAACACATGAGATACAATAGAATTCCAAAAAAAAAAATAAAAGGGCCGGTGGGCATATGATGAACTGTTTTTAGCCAGAAGTCATTTTCAAGCCATAAGTCATTTTCAAGCGACCAGCGTCTCCCTCGAGTTCTGGTGCGGAATGTCGTTGAGCGACGCCATGGTAGACGCGCCATCATCCGATGCGTTGACGGCGCCTTCGATGCTGTCGACGGCTGTCTTAGGCTTGGCGTCCCACAGGAGGTAAGTTCCCTCGACTTTCAGGAAGAAGCAGGAAACAAAGCCGACGCCGAGGACGATAACGCCCATCCAGAAGAAGCCGTCGCGCGGGTGGGCGTTTGTGGCCTTGACGAGTCTGCGTTTTGGAGAAAGGGAACAAGATCGTGAGTTTCAGATAATCGTACAAGCCACATCATTGATCTACTTACACGTTGAACAGTGCACCGCCGATGTTCCCGCCGGCGCCGACCAGCCCCGCGACTGAACCCATGTACGGGAGGATAAACGGCACCATACCGAACGTCGCGCCGGCGCCAGCTTCGGTCGAGTACGAAAACACGCACAGTGCCACGACCGCCGTGGTCAGTGTCCCGGCCTTGCTGAAGCCGATCAGGCTCGCGGCCGAGACGAGGAACAGGAATGCCTGCCATCCGATTCGCCCGCGCGGGCCCATGCGGTGAGCGAGGGCGTCCGAGATGAGACCACCCGTGAGGCGCGAAAAGATGTTCATGAGGCCGAAGGTCGCGCCGACGTTGGCGGCCGTGGTTTGGTCGAGCGAAAAGGTGGTGGAGAGGAAGGATGCGATGGCGCCGTCAATGGAGAGCTCGATGCCGAAGCAGCACGCGTAGTGGAGCATCAGGATGAGGACGTTAACGTTTGTAAGGCACCGGAGGTAGAGCTGCAGGATCGTCGGACTTGACACGCCGGAGGTGGGGGTCGTGACGGTCGTGACGGTCTCGATAGCGACGCCGTCGGTAGTATCGGTCTCCTTGCCGTCGTCGACCCTGATCTCGCTGATCCGTGACGCGTCGGCAGCGGCGGCGCGGGCGGCTGCGAGCTTCTTGTATGGGTTATCCGGGTACAGCACGGCGCCGGCCTTGTAGTCGCGGTACTGCTTATACGCGTACCTCAGGCACGAGGCCGCGGAGATCCAGCAGAGCACGACAGGCACTAGCATGGAGACGCGCCACGCGAGGTGAGGGGTGAGGCCGGCATTGCCGTGGAACAGGTTGTACACTTGGGGCATGAGCAGGCTAGTAGCGCCGGCGCCCATGTTGCCCCAGCCGCCCGCGAGCGCGTTTGCGGTGCCGACGACGTTGCGGGAAAAGAGCGCCGTGGTCCAGTACTGGCAGGGGACGAAGACGGCGCCGATGACGCCGATGAAGAGGCGGCTGACTACGATGCCGGTCGCGTTCGTCGAGAGGACCGAGAGGCCGAGGGGGATTGAGCCCAGCACGAGGAGGGCGCCCATAGTGGTAGCCGAGCCGAGCTGATAATATATTAACGTCAGAAGATGGCGCGACGCGTAGAATGTCCTGAAGGCTGCAGACCTTATCCACTAGGGGCCCGATCAAGAATCGGAATATGACCGTGGCAGCGACGTTGCTGATGTTCGAGTTGTCGATGTCGGAGGCCGTCATCTTGAGGTCAGGTCCGACAGTGTTCTTCAGAAGCGGAGCGTACGCGAACCACGCCGTGAACGCGATGAAGAAGCCTAGCCATGACTAATGGAAAGCAGTAAATACACAGCACACAGCAACACAACAAGTGCACACATACCAGATGGAAAGCGCGCATGTGGGGCTTCCCGTTCGAGAAGACATTGATGCGAGTGGCCTTTCCGTCGGCGTCGACGGGGAGCGATTGTACGGAGGTGAAGACGCGGAAGTCATCCGTCTTCGAGAGCGAGTCGGAGCCGTTGAGGGTGGGGAGGGACGGGAGAGACTCGATGGACGCCTGGTTGGCAATCGCGAAAGGCTTTTCCCCCACGTTGGAAGAGGTCGTCGGGGACATTGGGTGCCGGTGGTAGTTGGTGTTGGTGGTGGTGTTACTGGAGATGATGGCGTTGTAAGGAAGGAGGGCGAGTACGAAAGCTCGTGATTTTATGGCAGTTGGCTTGCTGTATCTTATCTAGAGAAAAAGATCTAAAAAACAGGGAGGCGGGCCGTTGCCGACTGCAAAGAAACGCGAAGTCAAGATGGACTCAAGCGCGCGCGGTAGGCGTCGTTATCGGCTCAAGGGCGAACAATCCCACTGGAACGCGGTACGTCGGTCTGTGGACGAGCTGTTATCGCGTTGAAACAAAAAAAAATGAGGACCGGACGGAGCAGTCCGGCGCATCACATAGATAACAAGATTACGTCTGGGGTTCCATCATCTTTCGATAAGCAGCGATTACTTCAGCACCCAACGCCACGTTTGCCGAGGGAAGATCAACACTAACGCGGGCATATCCGAGCAATTCGTGTCGCCATGCATACAACCATCGACAATGACGGCCTCGGCGCCAGCAACCAGCGCGACAGCTATGCCCGGAAGACCGTCGTCGTCTGCGGCCTCGGCATGGTCGGCTTGCGTTTCTGCGAGACCCTTCGCGACCTGGAGACGGAGAGGAGAGAGGCCGCCTTCGCCCTCAACCCGAATACCACCGACATCTTCCCTGCCTTCCGCGTCATTGCATTCGCTGAGGAGGATCATCTTGCCTACAACAGAGGTATGTGTGTGCTTCGATTCTTGGTCTGCATATCATGACCAACACACTTGACGCGTTAATGTTCTTCAGTTGGCCTTACGCAATACTTCTCGCACCGCTCCGTCGACCGCCTCCTAATGCGTCCCCTTGACTGGTACCACGACAGCGACGTTGACGTGCATCTAGCCGACCCCGTCGTCGCAGTGGACCTGGCCAACAAAACCGTGACGTCCCGCCGCGGCCTCATCGTCGCCTACGACCACCTCGTCCTCGCAATGGGTTCCTCGGCTGCTGTGCCCACGATTCCCGGCGCCGTTCCCGGCCAAACCGACGGCTGCTTCGTCTACCGCACTGTCCAGGACGTCATGAGCATCATTGACCACGCCAAGCGGGACGATGTCAAGCGCGCCGCGGTCCTAGGCGGCGGCCTGCTCGGGCTTGAGGCCGCTAAGGTCTGCGTCGACCTCGGGCTCGAAACCGTCGTGATCGAGAGAAACCCGTACATCCTGGGCAGACAGCTAGACTCGGAGGGTTCCGCGTTTCTTAGGAAGGAGCTGGAGAAGCTCAAGCTCCAATGCCTTGTCAACGTATCGACCGACGAAGTGCGTAGCAGCGACGGCTCCGTCTCCTCGGTCATCACGTCGCCTCTTACAGGTGGCGGGGACGCGACGAGCCACGACATTAACCTCTTCATCATCGCCATTGGTATTAAGCCGCGCGACGAGCTCGCCCGATCGGCCGGTCTCACCATTGCCCCCCGCGGCGGCGTCGTCGTCGACGACCTCATGCGAACGTCCGATCCGAACGTTTACGCCGTCGGCGAGGTGGCCGCGTACGAAGGGGCCACGTTTGGGTTAGTGGCGCCGGGTTACGACATGGCCGCTATCGCGGCTAAGGCTATCATGGCTGGCGACAGTAAGGCCCGGTTTAAGGGAGCTGATATGAGCACGAAGCTCAAGCTCATGGGTGTGAACGTGGCAAGCTTTGGGGACTACTTTGCGCCTGAGAACAAAAGCGTCGCCTTGCAATTCCGCGATCCACTGAGTAAGTCGAACTCGCTGACTTGATTACGGGCGGGAAGGTACTAATTTTTGTTCATAGCTGGCATCTACCGTCGCCTCCTTTTTTCAAAGGACGGCAAGCGTCTCCTCGGAGGTATCCTCGTTGGCGACACGTCGGACTACGCCAAGCTCCACGCGTTGTCCAAGTCCCACAAGCCCCTTCCCAAGGACCCCTCAACCTACGTCCTCCCCAAGTCCGCCTCAGCCGGCTCCGCAGACGACGGCGCTAACGACTTGCCTGACGAGGCTCAGGTTTGCTCCTGCAACAACATCACCAAGGGTGACCTTCGGAAGGCCATCGTCGCCAAGTCGTGCGCGTCCGTCGGCGCGCTTAGGGCGTGCACGAAGGCAGGCACGGGTTGCGGCGGTTGTGTGCCGACGGTCACGGACATCTTCGGCGCAGAGATGAAGGCGTTGGGGAGGCAGGTCCGAAACGACGTTTGCGAGCACTTCGCGTACTCGAGGAAGGAGTTGTATGAGATTGTGCGCGTTATGAACCACCGGAAGTTCGAGGACGTTATGAAGACGCATGGGAAGGGCGGCGTGCTCGGGTGCGAGGTGAGGTTTCTACCCAACTCACGTCACCGCTTGTCCATATTAAATCTTCGTCCTTTGCAGGTCTGCAAGCCTTGCGTCGCTTCAATCTTCGCGAGTCTTTGGAACGACCACGTACTTGACGCCGGGCTCGCACCGCTCCAGGACACGAATGACCGCTTCTTGGCTAACATCCAGCGCGGCGGGACCTACTCGGTCGTGCCCCGTATCCCTGGCGGTGAGGTCACGCCCGAGAAGCTCATCGTCCTCGGCGAGGTTGCCAAAAAGTATGGGCTTTACACTAAGATTACAGGCGGACAGAGGATCGGTGTGTACTTGCTATTGTTCCTTTCTCTTTTGTCATGTTTCTTATCTTTCCTGCCAAACCTCCAGACCTTTTCGGTGCCGAGCGTCATGACCTGCCTGCCATTTGGTCCGACCTCGTCGCGGCTGGCTTCGAGTCCGGCCACGCTTACGGTAAGGCCCTTCGCACAGTCAAGTCCTGCGTCGGCTCTACCTGGTGCCGGTACGGGCGTCGCGACTCAGTCGGGTTCGCTGTCGCCATCGAGCAGCGTTACAAGGGAGTTCGGGCCCCGCACAAGCTTAAAGGCGGCGTTTCTGGTTGCGTGCGCGAGTGCGCCGAGGCGCAGGGCAAGGATTTCGGCCTGATCGCGACCGAGAAGGGCTATAACCTCTACGTCTGCGGCAATGGCGGCTCGACGCCAAAGCACGCTGTGCTCCTCATCGCCGATGCTCCCGAGCATATGGTGATCAAATACCTCGACCGCTTCCTTATGTACTACATAGCGACGGCAGATCGGCTGCAGAGGACGGCCAGGTGGTTGGAGAAGCTCGACGGCGGGATCGCTTTCTTGCGGCAAGTGGTGGTGGACGACAAACTCGGGATTGCGGAGGAGCTTGAGAGGAGGATGGCGGCCCTGGCCGATAGCTACTTCTGCGAGTGGACCGAGGTCGTCAAGAACCCGGCCAGGCTGGCACAGTTTAAGCAGTTTGTGAACACGGACGAGACGCAACCTGGAATCGACAAGATCGTCGAGCGCGGGCAGGCGAGGCCGGCCGACTGGGCGCCAGATGCTCCGGCGGTCGCACCCGCTGCGGAGAGAGATTCTGTCGTCGCGCCGCCGGAGGAGGAGCCGCCGAAGGAGTTTAACTGGAAGAAGGAAGGCATGCGGTGGGTAGAGGTTGGGAAGGTCGACCAGTTCCCCGTGAACGCCGGCGCCGCCGTCAAGATTGGGGACATGCAGGTGGCCGTCTTCTCGGTCACGCAGGACGACGGCGGTAGGCGTTGGTATGCCACTCAGAACGTGAGTCGTAAAATGCTTTGCGGTGTCGTTTTCTTACGTCCTTCAATGTACTAATGCCTATGCTTCAAATAGATGTGCCCCCATAAGCGCGCCTTTGTCCTTGCGTCATCGATCGTCGGCACGAGCAGCAGTGGCTCGGCCCCACATATTGCCTGCCCGAACCACAAGAAGACCTTCTCCCTTGCGACCGGTCAATCGCCCGCGGCCGAGCATGAGTACGCCGTGGCCACGTTTGAGGTCCGGGTCGAAGGAGAAGTGGTCAGCCTGCGCGTGCCGGCGGTAGAGGAGGCGGACCGCGTGCTCGGGACCTCCCGGTGGCGCGTCGGCGCCAGCCTTACGAAGAAAGGGGCCGCGGTCCCGGCCGGATATGAGGCTCTTTGGGAGGATAAAAGGTCTAGAAGAGGGAAGTACGAGGGGACGATCGCGGTCGACGGCGTCGGGCTAGTCGGGGATATTGGGCCGATTGTTGGCGGGGGTTGCGACGGCGGGGCCTGTGGGGATAAGAAGCTCGAGTGGTAAGGAAGAAGTGTAGAAGGCGAACTGTATCATTATAGGAAATCAACGGCAGCTCTTATATACTCGGAGCTTATATGAATAAACAATGGCATAAATGACTTAACAGTGAACATGATTTGACTTGCATCCACACACTGTCATGAAATCCCACACGGTCATGAAGTCACCGGCGACAACTACTATAGCTTTATGAGGTTCGCAATAGGCAAGCTCTGATCATCAAGGGGAGCAGATATAAATTCACATAATTGATTTTGCATGCAAAGGATTATAAAATTAAGGTCACATGTGAGGACAATGCACAAAGAAAAGGCATACAAAATTCCACATTCCTAACCACGTACACGCGCTGCGACAACTTGAGTGACAAATCACTCAAAGCATACAAGCAAAACCGCAGTGAACATCAAATGGCATCATCACGTCCACACCAGCCTAACTATCCACGACGGGATCAGTGGGAGCAATCGAGCCACGAAAGCCCATGGGAAGAAGGGGATAACCGCGAAAGCCGTCCGCCTCTCTATATGGTCACGCACAATCTCACCACCACGTTCTCCCGTGATAAGGAAAGGCCGAGACTTGATCATCTGGTTGACAGGTTTGGTCATTAAGCTACTCGCATGTATTCATTTAGCATCTCACCTGGTTCATCGGCGTGTCGATGAAACCCGGATGAATGACTGTGACCTTGATATTCTGCGAAACACCCTCCGACGCGACGGCCTCCATGAATGTTTGCAGCGCGGCCTTCGACGTGCAGTAGGCGGCGTTCTTAGCCACGCCCTTAAAGGCTGCGACGCTCCCGATCGCGACGACTTGTCCGCCGCCCACTTTGCGGAAGTGCGCGACGGCGGCGTGGACGGTGGCCATTGCTCCAATCAGATTCGTCTATTGCTATATCAGAACTTTAGTCCCCACAACGACTGTGTTACCTGCATGCAGAGATTCTGCTGCTCGAATGCTTCCCAGCTACCCACGTTCACATTGCCATCCCCGATACCGGAGTTCACGAGTACAACATCGATCTTTCCAATCTTTCGTAACCCTTGAGTCGGCGACGACGACGAATACGGAGCAGTTACCTTAGCCGCAAAGTCGGCAAAGACAGAGAAGACCATCTTCGGGTCCGTCACATCCAAAGCGCCAACGTGGACTTTGACGCCGGGAAACCTGGCTTCGATTTCGCTTTTAACCTCCTCCAAGGCGGACGTCCGTCGACCGGTCAGGATGAGCGTTAGTTCGCCGCCTTTGCTCGAATACAGCTTCGCAAACGCAATCGCAGTAGACCTCCCGATGCCAGATGATGCGCCTAAATGATGATCTTCAGTCAACACCCGTCTCAAGTGGGAATACCTGTGATGAAGATGGTCTTCTTTGCCATCTTGTGGAAATGCGGACGCGTGGACGACGGTTCAACTTGAAGTCTTTCCTTCAGTATGTTAAGTCCAGGTGAGCAATGAGCAGTTGATTAGAAGGTTTGGGCTCTCGTGGCGGCTTGAACACTATTTCTGTTCTCCTCTGATACCTGATGCGCGAGCAAGATCTGCTGTACGAAGAGGATGAGGATTATCTCGCCGATCGAGTCCCACTGCCGAAGCGAAAGCGTGACGAGTTTGATCCGGAGGAGCCTAAACCTCCAAAGCAGACGGTGAACTGGAGGAAGAAACGGAAGGTCAACGGATCAGGCTCGCAAAAGCCTTCTAAATCGAAATCAAAATCACCGTCTGCCAACAGTGGAAAGGCGAAAGAGTTGTACGAAGCAAAATGGAGGGTGCTGCAGTGCTCGAACGACCTTGATGTCGACGCCGTGCCTGTTTTGCCAAATGTTAAACTGTTTGCATGGGACGAGCTGAAAAAGGAGGGGAGGAGGTTGCATCCTGACGCATTTGCGAAATGGCGGTTGCATTTTAAGGACGATCAGTGGGCTCCCGCTTTGAAGTTTGCGGAAAGACAATGCCAGGAGGTGAACGAGGAACTGCAGAAGGCTAAGGAATGACAGTTGGTAATTTGTGGCATTATTTTTATGGCGAACAACGGCTTTAGGCGCCGACGTCAGGAGCTGATGCGGCAAGGACGTCGGCCATATCGCCGGAAGGGCCTTCCCAGCTTTTGAAGACGTCAGAGCCTCTTCGTCACAGCCGCCATCTGTGTGCTATTGTCCGATGATCATGGAAGAACTGCTGGAGGTCAACGAATGGCGGCTGCTGTTTACTCGGATCCGTGTTGTTATCAAGAAAGGCGGCGTTGGCGCTAAAGATGCTTACCGGTTCGGATTTCTCTGATTGGACGGCAACGGCCGCAGTGACACCTCGCGCCGATCCTGTGACTCTCGACTGCATATGCCTTTAAATGTTGCTATCTGCTAAGTCCGGCATTGCCGGGCTGACCTACCTGCTGTTCTGAGAAATGGAAGCCTATCCGGTCGATTTTTCGTGACGGCAAGGGTGCCTCGCCTCTCTGGAGGAGAATTTGGCTTGTCAGGAGATTACGGTTGGTGGCGAACTCGGATCTGATGGTGAAGTCGAACATAATACAATATGTCCTTATAACGTATCACGTATTTGCTCTAGCCCAGCACGTCCTATGGTCGCGGATCTGACAGCGAGCTCTACGCTTGTGGAAATCCCACTGATAGATCCAGACTCAGAATCGTTTTGACGACCGACGTCAGATGGCAACTGGCACTCGAAGGAGTGTCATTGAGAAGCGCGAGCAAGGCCTGCGCACCAAGGAGTTCCAGCGGGAGGACCTCGTCAAGGAGCTCAACAATGAGAAGGTCTTCCGGAGCAACCTGGGCTCGGATGAGCGTGTTGAGAACAAGAGGCGTTTGAGGAACCAGGCCGCCATGCAGGAGGAGGCCAAGACTCATCAGTTGCTCATGGAGGTTCGTTTTCTTTGCTTTGGAATTATGACTCATGGCTGTTTCATTATGCCTTTACGTCGCTATTCGGACAAGCCTTGACTCTGATCCCATAATGCAGACGTCCAGACAACGGCAGGAGAGAGCTATGCGGGCTCATGAGGAGGAAGCGCTCATTGCTGAGATGGAGAGACGTCAACATGAGGAGATGAGGGAGGAGAAGCTGCGGCAGTCTATCCGGGAGAATAGCGTGGAACTTCGCGAGCTAGAGCAGAAGCTCAACTACGCCTACATGAACAAGGAGCGGTCGCTGCAGATTCAGGAACGGCATTTGAACATGCAGCGAGAGCAGGTCTGTTGGCTTGTCGTTGTCAAGGAAATTGGCTTATACCGGGTATATAGAACGCAGAGGCTTTGCGCATCGAGGAGATGAACAGGCAACTTGAGCTGCAACGTCTTCAGGAGGTCGAGAACGAAAAGCAGCAATTCAAGAAGAGCCGGGCGTATAAGAAGGCTCTGCAGAACCAGCTCGCAGACCACGAGGCGTTGAAGCTTGTGGAGTACGAACAGTTCTTGAAGGAGAAGGCGATGGTGGATGATATCGTCAGGAAGATATTGGAGGAAGACGAGCGGTACGTCTTGAACGCGACGACAACAAAGATTGAATGTCATACAGCGAGCAGAAGAAACGGTTGGAGAAGCAGCGGGAAACGAAGCAGTTTATTGAAGACTTTATCGAGGAGAGGACGGAGTGGCGAAGGAAGGAGGCTCAGCGCAAGAAAGAGGAGAATGATAAGATTGAGGAGTACGCGAGAGTCCAAAATGAAAGGGAACAGGAGCTCTTGACCAAGAAGAAGACTATGGACGCGGAGAAGAACGTTATTTATGACAAGGTTCGGTTTTTGTCGCGGCCGCATCGGTATGCTTACTCTCGCAATTAGTTAGCGAACGAGATGGAGCGGAAAGAAAGGGCCAAGACTGAGCTTGAGCAGTTAAGGATTGATCTTTATCAGGAGGAGAGGGAAGAGGCCGCGCGTCTCAGAGATCAGGTACGTGAAGAAACCCACCTCAAATTTTATGACTGACCGATGTAGGAACTGCTGAGGGATCGGATCCGAAAACGCCTCGAGCTCATCGACGCCTATCAGCAGCAGATCGCTGATAAGCGCATGCGGGTACAGAAGCAGAGGGAGGAGGAGGATGAGTTCCGTCGCAAGGTTTGCACCGCGTCTACCGCCTCGGAAATGACGTCGACTCACAAATGACTAGATGATGGAGAAGTACGCGAATGACGAGCGCCTCGAGCAGATGAACGCTGCGCGGAGGAGGATGAGGCAGCTCGAGCACAAGCGGGCCGTGGACGCGCTGGTCGAGGAGCGCCGGAAGATCATCCAAAAGGAGTTCGAGCAGCACATGGTCGATCAGCAGAAGGAGCAGCAACTGGAGTCGTACCGGCAGCAGGTCATCGAGCAAGAGAGGCAGAGGCTCTTGCACGAGCACGCCTCGCAGCTTTTGGGATTTCTGCCAAAGGTGCGTTTCAATCTTTCGCGACTGTCATCAAATTGTCGGCGACTGTTAGGATTGCTGCTAATAAAAATGTACTTAATCAGGGCGTTCTGCGCGACTCCAGAGATCTCGACCTTTTCGATGCTGAGTTCCGGAAGAAGTTTGAGTCACAACACCTGTAATAATGCACTACTATTTAATAATAATCACACGATCTGCATACTATATGTTCTCTCGCGCATTCTTTTTGTCCATCGAAATCGAACTTGCTTTCTTGGTGTGTGAGGGGCGACTGTCAAAAGGCCGGACTTCAAACTTCGTGGTGGTGAAGATCTGAGGCCGCGATGTTCAGGAACACCTTCCAGGTGAGGCTCAGCGCTCCTGGCGACGCGGATGCCGCTGCGGACAGGCTGAGAAGGTGCCTGCTGATGTGATCATGGGGCTTTCGGGAGGGCCGGACGAGGCAGGACTTGTGGGAGCTGGACGTAGCCGGCTGTGGACCCTCCGGCTGGCGATGGCTTCTAACACACCTTATCACAGTCGGGTTTCCTGTCGATTCTGTACAGTATCGGGTAAGCCGTCCCTCTGGTTGCGTTATTGGCGCTCGCTGGTTTCGCACGCCACACTGACCATTCACAACCCAACAGCTCGAAGCCCCTCCAGATCTGGGACAAGAAGGTCCGCAATGGCCACATCAAGCGTATCACCGACAACGACATCCAGTCCTCCGTCCTCGAGATCATCGGCACGAATGTCTCTACCAACTACATCACTTGCCCCGCACAGCAGAACCGCACCCTCGGCATCAAGCTGCCCTTCCTGGTCATGATCATCAAGAACTTGAAGAAGTATTTCACGTTCGAGGTGCAGGTGCTCGATGACAAGAATGTCAGGAGGAGGTTTAGGGCCAGTAATTACCAGGTAAGTCTTCCTTTAGCATTCTGGCGCGTGAAAGACTTTGTCTGAAAAGCTTTGCAGAGCACTACGCGTGTGAAGCCCTTTATTTGCACGATGCCTATGAGGCTGGATGACGGCTGGAATCAGATCCAGTTCAACTTGTCGGACTTTACCAGGAGGGCGTACGGGACGAACTACATCGAGACGCTTCGGGTGCAGATTCACGCGAACTGCAGAATCAGGAGGATCTACTTCTCGGATCGGTTGTACTCGGAGGAGGTTCGTATCTGTTGGCGGTGTATTTGATGGTCGGATTGTTAATATTATTTGTTTTCGCTAACAGGAGCTGCCCCCGGAGTTTAAACTGTTCTTGCCGATTCAGAAGCAGGCGTAAAATATTGGTCGACGCCACGGACTCCTGCGGGAGATTGGGCGGGTGTACCCAAATTTCGGAAGCACGTACTTGGTCCTTTGTTGTTTGTCGGTTCTCTTTATTACAAACACTTTTGTCGTTTTCTGTTTATTAATGGTGGTGTAGAAAACATGTTGGGGTAGATACACGTTAACAAAGTTAGTCAGCAACACGCATCATAATAGTAATTAGAGTGAAGCTCGTCAACAGGAGACCCCATTGTCATTTACGATGATAATGCGCTGATTTATGTTCGCAGTACAATGTTATTTCAATCGTCTACACGATCGGGCCAAAAGGTTCGGGAAGGGGCGTATAAGCAGTAATCTGAGCAAAACGCGTAAATGGTGCGAGAAAGGTTAAAGGAACAGAGGACACGACCCTGTCGAACAATTCAAAGCGCAACAAACATTATAGGTAAAAGTACTTAGGATAAAATATAAAACGAGAAGAAACGCTTAAGAACCCCTCAAAGGCTTAAAACCGCCAGCACACCCACACACCCGACGACGGCCGCCATCCACCCACCCTCAGCCCTCCCCGCCGCGTTCTTCGTCGACGTCGACTTGGTGGTCGTGGCCAACACCGACGCGGTCGCCCCGGGCGTCTTGCCATCACCAATGGTCCCCGTCGGACCGCCCGTCGCACCCCCCGAGCCCGGCGTCCAGTTCGTGACGGGCTGCGCGAAATCCACGGGGTACCCGCTCGTGGCCGCGATCACGGCGGGCGTGATCGGGAGCTGGCTGTGCCAGTACACGACCATGTTGTAGAACGGGTCCGACGGGCCGAGGTACGGGCTGTTGCTGACGGCCTGATCGCACTCCGCTACCGTCGCCGGTGTGAACTTGCCGTTGACTCCGTTGCCCGGCTGGAAGAAGTTGTAGGGCGTGTTGAGGACGGTCTGGATGTACGTCTCGGCGATGGCCAGGTCGCCGAGGGTGAGCTCGTGTTCCAGGGAAATGAAGCCCTGGTACTGGGGACCGCCGGGCAGCCAGGTGACGTTTGTCCATGACGACGCATTGTTGACGTCGCCGCCTGCGGCCCACGGGTTGGACATAAATCCGTTTTGGAAGACGAGAGAGAGCATCTGGGTGGCGTTGGTGGCGGTCCAGGGGTAGGGGGTGGCGGGGGCGGTGTCGTTGATGGTGTAGTCCTTGGAGTCGATATTCCACATGGCGATGCGGAGGCCAAGGGAGGACATGATACCTCGGACTCGGTCGTCAATATCGCCCTTAGGAGGGCGCCAGTAGCGGGGCACGACTCCGGTGACGCTTCAAGTTTAGTTAGTCTTACGGAACGCAAATAGTCGAAACACAAGCAACACAAACTTGTAGATGGCCATTGCGGTGAAGAGGGTCTCGGAGATAATCTCATCGGTGGGTTTCGTGGAAGTAAACGGGTGCGTCCATGTCTATGAGAACGGGTAAATAGGGTGTTGACCAGTGTGCAACGGAGGAAACCTACGTGGATTCCAATCTGATGACCGGCTTTGTAGGCGGCCAACAAGGCATCCGGGTGCTGCAAGACAACGCCGCCGATGACGAAAAACGACGCCTTGATGTTGTACTTCGCAAGCATGGGAAGGAAGTCCATCTCGTTCAGCGGGCCGTCGTCATACTTTCAATGAATTGTTAGGCGTTTCAGACGTGATCAGAAGAGCGGGTCCAAAGATACTCACTGTGAAGGCCCACTTCCCGGGCGCGCATGCGCACATCTCAACGTATGGGCTCTTTACATCCCACATCGCACCTGTGAAAGACGGCGACGCCTGAAACAGAAACAAAGACGGTTAATCGAAGTCGCGTCACATATAAGAAAGCTGGCAAAGTGCATGCGAACCAAAGTGGTCGAAGCTCCCCACGGGGCTCCAGTTCCCGAACCAGGTTGCGCAGGATACGGAGGCGTCGACAAAATGTTCTGGTTAAGATCCGTTTTTCGCGAGAGCATCAGCTGCGCCGCCTGGGTCCAGACCGGGACGGATGGAGGATCCGGGATGCGGACCATGTTGTTGAGCAGGGGGTCTACGAACGAAATAAATAAAATAAATATATAAATCAACCGAAAGAAGTTTCACGCGCTGAGAGGGAAATGGGACTCACCAGTGAAGGTGGTCATGCACTGGGGCCACGCGGGCGCAACGGCGCAGACGTCGTATCTGCAAGGCGCGATGGTCAGAGAAGAAGGCTTCAACGTACAAAGGACGCGGTAGTCATCCTCAGGCCGTCTTCGTTGTGCCAACGCCTTCCGGACCTTGCCACTCTTAAGCGACCATTCCCCGTGGAAGTTGCTCCCCATTGAAAACTGTCCATCGCAGCCCCCACCGAAGCCACCATCCACAACCAGGCTCGACCCCGCCCCCATTCCTTCCGCATCCCATCCCATGTTGATGGCTGATCAACTCACCCGAGCGACATGGCCATTGTGACGGTCTTTCCAGGTGTTGTGGCGACGGCAGGCAGGTGAGTTTTGCAGCGCCGTCAGCCCAGTCTTCGCGAAGCGGCTGCAAAGTTGGATGGATTTCCAAAGTTGCTTGAAATGAAATCCGAAACGGACCTGTTCGACCGCCACCTTTTCAGCAAGCCTCCCATGCCGCATGTGTTGACAGCCTCAAATGTTGTCTTGGATTCTCTGAAGACCACGTTCTCCAAAGATGTGCACTCTTTTACTTTAAAGCTTCTATTCTGGCACTGTAGCCTATTCACAGGGTTTTTCAATTAACTTTAAATAAATGGTGAAAGCAATCTATCCAGCCATTCACACTTTCTCCCTTCATGCTTTCCACTCGTTTTCCCTCCAACGCCTTCTTATAGCGTCGGTATCCACCCCTTACTTAGCGCGATAATCCATTGATCCCCTCACAGGTGCCTTCTATGCAGTCGTGCTTTCGCACATTCACGCCTTTACCCCCTCAAACATCCCCTCCAGCTCCCTCTCCTCCCCATCCGTCGTGACCTTCAACACATTGATCGCATACTCCATGCACTGCACCACGCTAACGTCCTTCAACCAATCCTCCTCCCCCACCTCTTCCTCC
>JADGJL010000393.1:0-22804 GCA_027600665.1 Irineochytrium annulatum
CCCCCCTATAACGATAGGCCTAATTCTCGAGGCTCGCGTTAAGCATCAGCGGCCCACTCGTTTTCTTTGCGGATCTCCTCCAACTCCTCGGGGGTGAAGTCGCACTCGATGTTGAACATCTCCCGAATCTGTAGGAACGAAGCGAGATGTCAATCCATCGTCCACTTAAACCCTGAAATCAAGCACGCCATGAAGGATTTTCAATTGATACCTGCTCCGGGCTCTTCCCCTTCAACATATTCGCGACCGTCTTGCAGCCCAGGTCGAGAAGGGGCTTGATGTCGAGGTAATTGGCCGCAAGGATGACCTCGAAGAGCTCCTCGTTGTCGACCTTGATGAAGGCGGCGTCCCACTCGTCGATGTCGTCCGAGCGGCGCCTAGACGTGTCAAATGCGTCCTTCTCCTCCTCGGGGGGCGCGGGGGGGTCGTCCTTGTGGTGGGTACAGTACTCGATCACCTGGACGAAACAAATGATTCATTAAATTGAAGGACGGAGTTGTGAACAGTAACTCTTGGGAGGGTGGAAGACACTACCTTGTTAAGGATACGACCCGTGACGTTAGGGAGCGGGATCGGGGCGTCGGTCTCGCCTACATCCTCGAGCATGTTCTTGAGCAGCATGGACCGCTCGGCGACACTTTTCTCGACCGTGAAGCTCTGAAATGACAACATATCAGTTAATCCAAGCTTGCATATCGAGGCGGTGGAAGGTAGGGAAATAATTTCCGGCGGCGTAATGTCGACATGGAAATGAGCGACGGTCCCCCCGGCCGGCAACGTGGCAATAACTGCAACAGCCCGACTTTCCTCTGAGTCTCGTCGATGGTGGAAGCGTCAGTTGGAAGCGTTCGTCTGCTCCTGGTGACGCGTGCACGCAAGCCGTCGTCATCCACCAAATGCAGATCCCACCCGACGACGTTCCCGACCGCCATCCATCCCCCCTCCACTCTTCGCGCGGGTGGTGAGTGTCCACTGTCCCCGTCGCATCGTCACCTCCCCTGCCACTTCCACTCCACCAGATCCCATCCAGGTTCGAGATGCCGTCCGACAACCTCCCAGCGAGTAAAACGATTCCGGCTACGCAGTATATGCCGTACCTGGGCGTCCTGGGAGGTCAAAACGACCATGGTGAATGGTGGGATGGGAAGCAAGGATGGTGCTCAGGCGGCTTGTGAGGTCCACACGTTGATCTGATGGGCAGGATAAAAACGAGCGCCATTGTATTTGTTGACTTGTTTTGATTCATATTTCTGTTAAGCTAAGGGGAAGTGGTGAAATATAGGGTAAGATATTCATGACAATCTGTCGAACTTCGCGGTTAATTTGATAATAAGAATTGCAAGAGACCGAAGATCTTGCCAACAGCGCTAGTAAGCATGTGCATGGAAAATGGTTGACTAGGTGGACATGTCGGGTTTTTCTGTTTATTATTATTGTTGACAAGATAAATTTACTCAATTGCGGTAGCCATACGGCCCGTCTCGCGAAAAACCATAAATCACACAAAACATGCATTTATAACAAGGATATGAAGCAAAGACGAGAGATGGGCCAAGCGAGAAGAACGGAATCAACGAGGCCAGTTGGGGACAGATTTGAGAAGAAGGAAGCCTGACCCTCACTAAAACAGCTCCCGAACAATCGATCCCGCCAAAAACGGAGCTCGACGAGAGTGACCTTCATCAGCATTGGAAACCAACTGCCCCGACGAAGTCGCTCAAGCGTCAGCAGCCCACTCGTTCTCCTTGCGAATCTGCTCCTCCTCCTCGGGCGTAAAGTCGTTCTCGATGTTGAACATTTCCCGAATCTGTTAACCCGAAATCAGCATCACTTCGAGAAAGAGAAAGGGGGGGTTCACAAACCTGCTCCGGGCTCTTCCCCTTAATCATGTTCGCAACCGTCTTGCACCCAAGGTCGAGCAAGGGCTTGATGTCGAGGTAGTTGGCCGCGAGGATGATCTCGAACAACTCCTCGTTGTCGACCTTGATGAAACCGCCGTCCCACTCGTCAATGTCATCGGAGCGGCGTCTCGATGTATCAAAAGCGTCCTTCTCCTCCTCAGGGGGCGCGGGGGGGTCATCTTTGTGGTGGGTACAGTATTCGATCACCTAAAGGTGGTCGCGAAAAACGGCTAAGCCAGGCGGAATCGGAAGCAGGCGGCAAAAGGAGCTAAGAAATAAATACACACCTTGCTCAGGATCCGGCCGGTGACGTTCGGGAGCGGGATTGGCGCGTCCGTCTCGCCGACGTCCTCCAGCATATTTTTAAGCAACATCGAGCGCTCGGCGACATTCTTCTCAACCGTGAAGCTCTGCAAACAAGGCGCAAACAGTCAGCACCAACCTAGATTAAACGCCAGAGGAAGTGGTGGAAGGTGGATGTAGGAGGCCCAAGGTTCGGGGGCCATAGGACCCGTCGTGCGCAGCAGAACATTCATCCTAATGCCCAACTGCGCCGGCCCCTGCAGTCCCACGTGCGTCGATGGGGTGACCACGATGGCCGGCATAGGCGTCGACAGGGTGGTTCCGCTGGCATGCAGCGCTCGTCATGTCCACCAAAGCCGATCTGCTTGACAATGTCCTCCCGATCCCGCCTCCACTATGATCAGCTCCACGCCCCCGCTAGATGTCCCGTGCTGTCCACATCGTCTCTGCCGCTGCCGCTGTCGTCCCCCCATGCGCCCAATCCCTTCTTGACTTCCAACTTGGGTCCATGCCCGCTCTGGTCAACGAAGGCCCAGGACGTTCCCGACGGACGTAGCGGATCCGTACCTGGTTGTCCTGCGACGTTAAAACGACCATCTTGGATATGGACGGGGATGCGACGTGGATGCTCTTCTTGCGTTGATGGGGCTTCTGATTTTGGTGATGGTTGGCTCTTCGCTTCCTCTTTTGCTCCTTTGACACAGGCTGCCAAAGCCATGAAGCCGTCCCGCGGTGGAAGACCTGGCTCGGATCGAAGGTCCAGGCAGGTGATGACTGCGGCGGCGAAGGTTAATGGACCTACCTCCTCTACGTCATGGGATGGCGTTGTCTCCTCACGTCGATGTAATTCATTGGCAGCCGTCGAAGGCGGCCGAGCGCCATCCCGCCGTGATGCCGTCGCCGCGGTGAACCCTGGCTACGATTACAAGGTACCATTTATCGGAGGTGACTCTTGGCCAAATGACAGGACAAGCTTGAGCACCGATATCATATGTTCATCAACTTATTGACGAGGGATGTGAAGAGCATTACTTGAAATACATTCTAACTAATGAATGAGTGTTCATGTGCAACGAAAGAAAATGAAGCGAGGTAGTGAACGGGTGTGCGGATGCGGGCAAGGGAAGAGACCGCGGTGTTGTGCGAGTGTGTGTGTATGCGGGGTCGGTGGGAGGGACGAAGGGATGCAGAATGTTGGCAGCGGTGATATAGCTCACAGCTTTACATAGCCTGGGATCAAAACTTAGCATATAGTTTACAAACGATGAATGACGAACCTTTCTGCTTCAAAATATAGAGAACTAACGCGATGATGATGCCGAGAACGATCAAGAAGATGAAGAGGAGGAAGATTTTGTCGGTTGCCATTCGCCTTAAAGAAGAGATAATAATTAGACCCTGCGAAAAAGCAACAGGATAGCCAAGAAAACGTACCGCATGAAGACTCTCAGCTGCTTATCCGCCCGCGTCAGGTTGCTCTCCACCTGCTCAACCCCCTCCGCGATCGCATGTATCTGCTCCCCCTGCTTCTTTAGCTCCTCGTTTACTGCCGCCCCGATCTAAGATGATAAGTAGAAAGTTAAACGCCTGACTGTAGCGCTGTTAGCGGAGTATCATAAAATACCTGAATGGTCTCCTCCACGATTTGCTTCGCCCTCGACGTCGACTGCAGCGTTTGCTCCTGCACCTGCATCGCCATCTGCGTCGTCTCCTTCGCCGTTAACTCCTCCACCGCTATGATACCAAATTTCATTAGCCCCTCAAATCCACTGTCCCTCCACATCAGGGGCGAAATAAAGCTCCTCACGTTTCCGCTTAACCTCATCCCCCTTCGCCGTCGTCTCCGCCCAGTCCACATCCTGCAGCAGCTTCCCAATCGTCGTTTCGTAATCCTTGGCTTTCGTCTCCCAGTCCGGCGCCTTCTCCGCGGGCAGGTCCCGTATCTCCACCAGAATGGACCGGTGAACTTGCTTCGCCCTCGCCAGCCGATTCCGGAGGTAGGAGCATTTCTAGGGGGCGGGTGAGTATGCGGGGATGAACTGGATGGAAACTGGGGGGGAATGGGTAGTAGTACCTCGATGCGCTCTTGCCCTTTCATCTTTGAAATCTCGTTGTCGAGGACGTGCCGGATGCCGTCCAGCAGGTCCAGCATCTGCTCGTCGAATTCTTCGATCTCGCTCATGGTCGAATGTGCGCTACGGGGCGGATGCGGGGATGCGGCGTGGGAAGCTGGGGGCGGATGGGATCCAGGCCGACGGGGAATCGATGAATGGAGCCTTGTGTTTCGATGACTGGTCGTCAATTTTCTCGTTCATCCCGCATCATTCGCATGTCGACAAGATCATATCCTTTAATTGGGGGATTCCCAGCTGACATGAGTAATCGCTCTCAAGTTCTATCATTTGATAAAAAAATTAATACTGCGGTGGCGGAACCCGGACCAACCCGGCGTTTGCTTTCTTCCCGTTGTCGCCGTTTTTATGCCGTTCCGCTATCCGCTACCCGTACTTCAATCTAGTGCCTCATTTCCTCAGGTTTATCATCGCTCACGCGGTGCAACGCCCACACATTTTTGTGCACTTGCAACACCATGCACACCAGCGGTCGGCTCTGACCTTCATGGAATATTCTTCCTCATGAGGCTCGGTGGGCGCGGTGGCGGTGGGAAAGGTGCAGTGTAATCTGCGGCCTGAAATGAGAAGACGGCGGAAATACGTGACTGGCTTGTTTGTTGTGCGCGCGTCGCCCACGCGAGCGCAATGCTAGCCGGGAAAGGAAGAAAGCTCGGAGTGAACATCGCACTTTGTAGCTTATCTAAAACTAACCATGGCGCCATTTCGGATGTTGCATGCAATCTACGCGATGAAAGAAGAAAGAAATCATGCGGCCCCACGTTCTTACCCCGACCCGCCTTTAAAACAGACGGCGACCACCCTCAGGAATTTCAGCCCAGAACACGCCTCATCGCTTCTTAGTTTCCATCCAGCAATAATGAAGGTCTCCGTTGCCGCCGCCATCTTGGCCTTCGCCGCTTCGTCGGTCTCTGCCTCCACTTGCACGACCTAGTAAGCCCTATCTCCCATCTTCATCTGTGATCTGAACCTTGCTAACGATCCCAACCTCCTCTTTATGCTCGTCATACATTCTTACTCCACGCGTCGATCTAGCCCTGCCGTTACGGTCACCAGCGTTATCCCTGGCCGCACCGTTTGCCCCACCACGTGCGACCCGGGCATGATCTGGTGCGCGTGCCTCAACTCCTGCGAGTACTCCGGCGACTGCTGCGGGCCCAAGTGCGGCCACAAGATCTGCCAGTAAAAGGCCACGAGCTTTGGGATCGCGTCGCCGTCCTTTTGTATCTCTCCAGAGTGTTCAAGTTCGTTTCTCCAGTGGAAGTAGCTAACTAAGTGAAGAATAAAGCTACTTTCTAACACTGACGTTTTCATTTTTACGCGTTCGTGCAAAGTGGAAGAAAGTCAATTAGCAAGCGTATCGCCATGCGGAACTGGTGTATATTATCAAAGCTGCAGTTCGTCGTTTGGGCATCATGTGCGACGACCCATTGGATAAATAAAACGTGCGAATACAATGTGCATAATGAAAGGGGAAAAAACGTAGAAGCATCCATTCCGCCAGCCTCAAGTATCTAAGGCTGGATGAGCTCCAGCAGACACTTCTGGTAAAGTCCCGTCGTTTCCTTCTGGATACGGCTGAACAAGGTGGTGTCGTACGCCAGGAGATACTCCATCTTGACCATACGCATAAAGTCCTTGTTGCGATACCGGGTCGCAAGGCGTACTAGTCGGCCCGCGTCATGCCCTATCCCCTTCATCGACTTCTCGAAGAGCGTGGCGACGTAGTGCGGCTTGTTCTCGATCGACATGACTGCATTACGGATCAGCCCTTCCTCGGGAGAAAATATAGTAGAGGTTTAACTAACCGAGACCCAGAATTGCCGTCTCCAAGTCACCCTTGAACTCCTTCCTCACGACAGCGCACATCGTGTCCCCGTACTTCACCTTGTACTCCACAAACACCTTCCTCAGATGTACGCAGTTCTTCTGCATCAGGAGCGTGATGAACGCCATCTCATCTGTCCCCGGTCGGCCCACCCCGGCCGCGTACAGCGCCTCCACATCCGCCGCGACGTCCGACGTCCCATCCCCCTCATCCCTCGAAGCCTGCAAGACTATCGTGAAAAGCGCCCTCAGATAACCCTTCACCTCGCCCTGCACGGTCTGCTCCAGATTCTTCTTGTATTTACGCTCATAGCACATTTTGATGGCCTCGATGTCGGCGTTCGTCCGGTCGACCAAGATCTCGATCAGCTCGGCCTCGTTGCATCCAATGCCCTTCATGGCCTCCTCGAGCGCGTCGGCGTCGTACTCGATCGGGTCTGTCACCATGCCCTTGATGAGGCGGCGGACGTGGCCCGATGTCTCGAACGTCACAAGCTCGACTAGTCCGCGGCCGACGTTCTCCTTGCAGGCGACCACGAGCTCGGCGAGCTGCTGGGCGGTTTTTTGGGAGAGGAGGTGGATGACGGCCACGTCCTCCTTCTTCAGGTTCCGGAGCGCGGCCGCGATCGAGAGGATTTCCTCGCGGAGCTTGGCCGGAGGCGTGGGCTTGAACTTTACCACCGCCGACGCGGATGAGCTGTTACGCTTCCGGTCCCTCGGTGACTCCTCCTGCTCCACCATCTCCTCGTGATCCTCATCCCCACTCGAGCCCCTCCTCGTCGCATCCTCCTCGCCCTCCTCCTCATCGTCCGCCTCCACAACCCTCACGCTCTCCCTTTTGCTCTCCTTTTCGTTCGCGAACGACGTCGAGCTCCGCGACTTGCGGTAATCCGACCTCGAGCTCCTCCTAGATCCATCCTCAATACTCCCCTCCGACATCTGCTTGCCCGCCTTTGTCACTGCAGGTGCGATCGACGCCCGTCGCGCCGCGCGCTCCTCCTTCTCATGCTTCTCGTCATCATGCCCAAACCCAGCCAGTATGTTCTTCGTCCCACTTTTAATCTTCGCCATAACGCCCGACGCGGCCTTCTCCATCGGCGCCACCGGCTTCGACGACGCCGTCGTCGCGTCCGTCCCCTTGGGTCCGAACGCGGACGACTGCCGGCTCAAGGGGCGCGGGAGGGGCTTCAGCCCGCTGCTGCTGCTCCGCTTCGAGCCGGCAAGGGAGGACCGCTTGGAGGAGGGCGTCTGGGACTCCAGCATATCGAGGGCGCTCGCGCGCGCGCGTCGGCGGCGCTCAAGGGAGAGGAGCGTGAGGAGGATGACGAGGAGGGAAAGGATGATGACGGTGGCGCCGACGATGGTGTCGGCGTAGGTCGCAATCGGGCTGGACGAGGACGCGACGTGGATGGCTGCGGCGGTGGGCGTGGCCGTCGGTGTCGCGAAGTAGCTCGCCGTCGCGGCGAGGGCCGCGGAGGCGGGCAGGACGGCGGGCTGCGGCGGATGTCCCTCTTGCGCGGCCGAACGGATGTCGCGCCTGCGCGCCGGCTTGCGCTCGTACCCGTCGAACGCGACGTCGTTGGCGTCCATCTCGCGACCGCGGAGTCGACGCGTCGGCGTGTGGCTGTTATGGTGGTGGTTGTGCATGTCGTCCCAGAGGCGGGCGTCGTTGGGTCCTGGGACGTGAACGGGAGAGGCGCCCCAGTCGCCGCTCAGGTGGTAGCGCGGGTCGCGGGGGCGGCGGTTGTAGCGGTATCCGCCTTCGGGCTGGTCGTCATCTTTCAGGTGGGTTGGATGTTATTAAGAACGCGTCCCGAACGCGTCCCGATCTCATTTTTGCGTACCTTTCGCCATCCTGGCGTCTCGTCGGTCCAGTAAGAGGGATGCTTGTGGTCGCGATGGCCCTCGGAAGGCTTCAGGGGAGCACTCGGGTCGTGTCCGGTGTAGAGGTTGCGTAAGCACACTGAGCACCTCAAGGAGTCCGCCGAAACAGGACTGCAGCGCGATAGGCCAATGTGGGGTCGCCTATCCTCGAATCAAAGTTTCTACGAGGTGTCCTCGCCTGTGGTGATACGCGAAGGCGCTGGCCTGCATCTGATTGACGCGATCGCGGCCGCGCTGTTGATCATCGGGGGTCGCAGTAGCCCTCAAGTCAAAACTGTTGCAGTGGAAGAATTAAATCCCCTTCACGGGTTCCAGCAGCCATCGCGAGTATCGCGCGATCTTCTCCTATAACAGTCCGCGATGAATGGCAGCAATGAATGCTAGCTTCGTCGCGACCGAGCTGGGCCGTTCCGGCAACGGCCGAGTGGTGTCGTGTCGCGTGGAGCTGAATGTACAATCTACTGCCAGTGCCATGGGAAGATTGCCAGTGCCAGTGGTTTTGAAATTCTTTCGGCACTTTTCGGGCCGGTCGGCTGGTCCACAATGATAAAGCCCGGAATTTGACGAACCCCCACTGATCTTCACTTTTCGCGACAACTCGAGTCCGTGA
This sequence comes from Irineochytrium annulatum, assembly GCA_027600665.1. Taxonomy (NCBI): domain Eukaryota; kingdom Fungi; phylum Chytridiomycota; class Chytridiomycetes; order Chytridiales; family Chytridiaceae; genus Irineochytrium; species Irineochytrium annulatum. The sequence continues at coordinate 8,658 of JADGJL010000393.1, forward strand.
AGGCGTCGGCGAGCCCCACCTACCTCCGCGCGATGGCTTCGTTCACGTTTATGCGGCTGTTTGGCCGAGCGACACTCTACGGGGGTTTGGGCTCCGTTGGCCTCGGCTCCGGCGCGGGGGCGTACTTTTACAACACCGACGACGGCGTCCGGCGCTCCGTTGCCCTCTACTCCAACCTCGCGCCGGTAATCCTGCACTACCGCCTCGTCGAGCTCAAGCACAAGCTGCTCAACCCGCCGAAGGAGGAGGCCAACAAGGACTGGGACGCCCTGAACGCGTTGTACCCGGAACGTGTCAAGGCGTGCTTCAGCGACTTGCGCGGGTTCTACATCAAAGTGGGCCAGTTAATGGCGAACCGGGCGGACGTGCTGTCCAAGGAGTATATCGAAGCGCTGAGGACGCTGGAGGACGCTGTGCCGCCGATGTTGTCGGGAGCGGAGGCGAGGGAGGTCATTAGGAAGTCATTGGGGTTAAAGAGCTTGGACGACGCGTTTGTCGGGTTCGAGGATCAGCCGATCGGGTCCGCCTCAATCGGGCAGGTTCATCGGGCGGTGGAGAAGAAGTCGGGGAAAAAGGTCGCGATCAAGGTGCAAACGCCGGGTGTGGAGGCGCTGTTTAGGGCCGATATCAAGACCGCGAGACAGTTCTGTTCAATCTTCGGTAAATTCTTCGACTTACTACGTGACATGTAATTTTTGACGCTATATCAGTCCCAGAGCAAGTGATCCTGTTTGACGAGATCGAGAAGATCTTCGTAACTGAGTTCGACTACCGCTGCGAGGCCGAGAACCTCGCGCTCGTCAGCAAGAACATGCGGCCCTACAGCCGCCTCGTCAAAGTCCCCGAACCCTTCCCCGCTCTCTGCTCTAAGGACGTCCTGACAATGGAGTACCTCCGCGGCCCGAAGCTCGTCGACGGCGCGCGACAGATGGGTCGGGAGTACGCCGCGATGAAGGGGACGACGCTGGAGGCCATGGAGAGGGACATCATGGACAAGTATAACAAGGAGGGCATGCCGCCTCCGTATAGCGGACCGTCGGCTTTCCAGGTGGATTTGTATCGGGCATGGGTAAAGGTGAAGGACAATGTCTTGAACCTGCCGTTGAGAGTTTACAACGCGACCTTTGGGATGCTGGGCGCCGGGAAGTTCGAGTACTTCAAGTCATTCATGCCGCTCAACTCGGCGAGGATTATGCAGACGCTGCTTGTTGTGCATGGTCATCAGATGATTGTCAACGGCGTAAGCTTTTCGTTATCGTTTAAGCTCAGTAGCTAACGATGTCGCAGCTCTTCAACTCGGACCCGCACCCAGGTAACTTCCTTCTCCTCGAGGACGGGCGGATAGGTCTCCTCGACTACGGCCAGGTACACCCATTTTTCCTTTGGAAATGTCGAATAATACTGAATGCCTGCACAGGTGAAGAAGTTGACGCGCGACGAGCGCCGCCTTCTCGCACGGCTTGTCGTCGCCCTTGCTGGTGAGCGCCGGGACGCGATCCTGGGTTTCATGAAGGAGGTAAGCTCTATTTAGTAATAAACCATCCCATATTTCATTAATAAATCACCCTACCCCCCTCAGTCCGGCTACAAGAGCAAGTACATGGACCCAGAAGTCTGCTACCGGATGGCCGTCGTCTCGCTGGACCGCGACGGGAGAGACGTGACGGACGGCCTCAACTTGCAGCAGTTCATCGACAAGATGTTTGCGCAGGATCCTTGGGACACGGTTTGTTTTTGCCGCGTATAGAAGGATTGATTGGCGGGCTAATTGGCAACTGGTATTTTTCTGCAGGTCGTAGACACAATGATCATGCCGACGAGGATGTCCATCTTGCTTCGGGGCGTCGGTCTTATGATGAAACACCCGGTTAGCGTCGCGAAGGCCTGGGCGCCAATAGCGGAGAAGATGATGAAGGATGAGGGGATGTAAGACATTTCACAGCGTTTTTTTTTCGACGAGCTTAGGCGAATTCTATGAACTTCTGCACTGTTTCCTTCGTTTTCATCACTTCTTTACTTGTTAACTTGCTGTAATAAAACGAGCGTCATCTCTGTGGGTATATACGAACTTGAAATGTTGTGGCAGAGTTTGACTGCCAGGAGGCTGGCATCCATTACAGCCGGTGGCGTTGAATGTGAGCAATGGAAGCCTCCTCGGGGATCAGCGACGTGCTGGCGAACCTGTATCAGAGCCTTCATCTCCTCGACAACGGCCGCAGGTTGAGCGACCCGATCATGCATAAGATCAACAAGGTCGGCTGACATTCTTGCCCGTTGGACTGTTACTCATGAGTGCACACAACAACAAGGCCCATTCGAAGGTCATCGCTGCCGGTGGGCCACGCTTTTTACGCGTTTTTCTTTGCATCTTGAGCGCGTTTTTAGCCTTTCTTGTCGCGTTCAATTAGCTGACACATTTCCGTGAATCTGCAGACAGATTCAGCAACAAAATGGCCAGGAAGCTAGTTGGGCTGTACGTTGATGCTCTCCAGCGCGTGGAGTTCGAAAAGGGGTGAGGAAACACGACGCTTGTGATACTTTCAAATAATCATGAGAATCTATTATAAAATATCCAGGCAGATCCAGCAGTGTCTTGAAAGTTTGAGCATTGCGACGGCGTTGGCTGCTGCTGACGAAGGTTTTAAATCACTCGAAGGGGAGATTCGTTAATGTACGACTCCTCAGACGCCGGCAAAAGGAAAAAGCGCAAGCTGGAAGATAAATCCAGGGCGGGGACGCCGACGTTGAAGAAGGCGAGAGGGTAAGAGCCGCCCTAATTTAATTTGCGTTCCCGATTGAGTTTTGAACATGGTGACTTCTTGCAGATGAAGTAACTTTTCAATTATTTAGGGCAACGCCTTCCGAAACCTTCGTCCCTTTACAGCCAGGTGCTCAAGTTGTCGTTCAGGTCGATAACGATTACGTCCTGGCAATCGTACTTCAATGGATTAGCAAGGATCGCATGTTGGTCTCGTACAAAGAATTTTTTTTTTCTTCCATGTGGATATTGTGTGTCTAAAACCCGCGCTTAGATACGAGGTTGAGGACGCTGAAGACGACGAGCAACAACCTGGTCAGCGGAAGCGATGGTTCTTCCCCTTAAAAAAAGTCATCCCGATCCCGGACCCAAAGGCCAAGCCCGAATACCCCGCGAACCACATCGTCCTTGCGTTATATCCGAACAGCAGTTGCTTTTACAAGGCGGTGGTGGCGAAACCTCCTAGTAAGGTGCGTTCTTCGGGCAATCCCTTTTCTTAGTTTCCCTCCCGTAGCTAATCAAAATGCTCATGCGCCGCTGAAACGCAGAATATGGATTCCGAGGGTGGACCGGGCTTCTATGTCGTCCGCTTCGACGATGATAACGGGTTTGAGAGGGAGATCGACCCCCGTAATGTCCTGGATATGCCAAAGCAATCTGGAAACTACAGAAAGCTGAGTCAAACCACGGCTATGTAAAGCTTCCGGCTCGCCCATCTTCACCGCACTGTTGCATTTAGATGCTGAAAACGCCTTGCAGAGGTTCTCGTGCATAAGTTTTATTGAGATTTTGATTACACGGGCTGATTGCGGAGATAACCATCAAAAAATCTAAAAATTTCTAATAAAACGCGTATTATATTGCTGACAACGAGTTGAAGGAGATGGGATAACGTGATCTTTATTGAATTGATTGAAAGAAGTAGGGGGGACGCGGAAGTCCGATACTCGCCACGATGGACATGGACGATACGGACGAGGACCAACTGTAGGCCGTCAGACCTTCCCAGCTCCCTGCCGGCCTCCTACTCATGCTCAGCTTTGCAGATGGGTCGAGGGCAGCATCGTCCGGGTCAAGTTGACCAACTTCGTGACCTATTCGTCCGTCGAGATCTTCCCCGTGAGTCGTGTGCTAAAACCGCTTCCCATCCTACGTGGCCTAATCCCCACGCGCGCGTTTTCTCTGTAGGGTCCTAATTTGAACATGGTGCTGGGTGAGTTCTGGAGCCATTTTGCATGGCTCGTGAAGCGTTTACTCATCCCTACTATCCACGTCTCGCAGGTCCGAACGGGACGGGCAAGAGCGCCATCGTCTGCGCGATCGCCCTGGGCCTCGCGGGCAAGCCCGAGGTCCTGGGCCGCGCGAAGGACATCAAGGACTTCGTTAGGAAGGGTGAGGAGGACGCCATCATCGAGATCGAGCTGAAGAGGAGGACGAAGAAGGGCAACATTATCATTGAGCGGCACCTGTCGGCGTCGAACAACAAGTCGACGTGGGTTCTGGACGGGAAGCAGGCGAACGAGGCCGAAGTGAAGAAGACGATTGCGAAGCTGAATATCCAGGTGGATAATTTGTGTCAGTTCCTACCGCAGGACCGGGTTTGCGAGTTTGCGCAGGTTTGTAATAGCTCTTATATCCGGTTTTGATTCACTATCGTTCGATGTTGACACGCATTTAGCTGAGTCCGCCGGCGTTGTTGTTGGAAACGGAGAGAGCGGCCGGTGGGGACGAGATGGTTGCAAAGCATCAGTCGCTTATTGAGATAAAGACGGAAGTGAGGGGTTTGCAGAGCGTGAGTACTTCTTCTCGTGTATGTTGTGTTGTGACCGGTTGTTAACAAAGCAGCTCTTAGTCCGTTGACCAAGACACTACCCATCTCACGGCCCAGCAAAAACGTTTTGCGACCCTCGACGAGCAGGTGCAGAGGATCATGGAGCGACAACGCCATCTGGAGGAAGTTAGGAACCTCGATTTCGCAATCCCGTGGAAAAACTATCAGTCGTCGGTTGAGGAGTTCAAAAAGGTTCGCGAGGAGAAGAAGGCGATTGAGGCCCGCCGCCTCCAGCAGTCGACCGAGCTCGTGCCCCTCACCGAGGAGTTGAGCGAGACCAAGATCGCCCTCATCGAGAATGACCGCGTTGACTCAGACCTCCGGAAAACGCTCACGCAGAAGGTTCAGAAAAAGCTTGAGAAGGAGGTGCTTGCGATGGAGAAGGCGGATGAGATGCACATCACCCTCAGCGACAGGGTGAAGGCCGCACAGAAGAGGCTTGCGGCCGCAGAGAAGAGCGTCAAGATCGACCGGCAGAAGCTTGCGAAGGTGCAGGAGAGCGCGGATGAGCTGACGGAGCAGCTTAGGGCCGAGGGCCTCCTCGACGCCCAAGGTAACTTCCACTCGGAGCGGAGCGCGGAGCACATCGAGCTGGACCGGCGGAACACCGACTGCTCCGATCGTCTCGCGACAAACTCGACCGAGTACCAGCAGTCGCAGGCGAGGCTGAAGGAGGCGGTGATGGAGAAGAGGAACGTGACGAAGAGGATTGAGAAGGCCGAGGCTGAGCTCGGGAAGCTGCATGAGGTCGAGAACCAGAAACTTCATATGCTTTCGAGATACTGCAAAGACACGTATCAGCTGCACCAGTGGTTCCTCCGAAACAAGGAGACGCAGGAAGTTGTATTTGAGAAACCCGTGTTTGAGCCTATCGGTTTGTTGATCTCCACAAGGCCGGAGCATGCCCAGGCCGTAGAGGCTGCTATTGGTCGTGGGCATTTGATTGTGAGTTACTTTTCGATTCCATGCGGATTTGGGACGGAGTCGGTGGTTGACACTGCATATATTTTGCAGCGCTGGCTTGTCCAGACGAAGAATGATTACGAAGCCCTAACCGCGCAGTGTTTCGACAAAATGAAGCTTCGATGCAACGTGGCGATGGTTAGCAGCGAGTGCGAGTGCGAGCGTTTCCGTCCAGAGGACTTGAGGGAAATGGGCTTCGATGGCGTCATCAGAGACTTCGTTTCTGGCCCCCCCGAGGTTCTACAAACACTTGAAAGCTTGTCTTCGATTCATAATACGGTAACAATCTTTCCCCGAATTGATAATATCGCTAAGTCCGAATGAAGCCGGTTAATTGGTCCGGGTCCGGCTTGAACTTCCACCTCATCGATGCGAACAACGATGTCAACAGATATTACGTCGGTCAAGAGTCTTTCACCGTCAGCCGAGGCTACGGCTCGACTTCGTCGAGGCAGACGCAGATGAACGATCCTCAGATGTTGAGAATATCATGTCAGTACCGTCTTCATCAACATCCTCCGTGCACATTTTAATCGTCTTTGTCTTTCGTTCTTTGTTGTTCTAGTCGACAGCGTGCGGGAGGCCGATTTGCAAAGGGAGATTGAGGATTTGAAGACCACTGACTTAGCGGAGGCTAACCGGAAGGTTTCGGAGGCGAAGGAGGCCGAGGACCGCTTCAGATCCATCGATGCGCAGATCCGCGCGGAGAAGGTCGGCATTGCAACCATTTCGAATTTAACGGTCTTTACGGTCATTCAGGCAGATATTAGGATCCAGCGAGAAGCCCTTGTGAAACGAAAGAACGAGTACGAGCAGAAAATGGGCGAAGTCAGTGAGTATACTCATACTCCTCGCGGAAAGTTTAATGCAGTGCTCGGCAGGCGCGTTTGAGGTTAAGGTGAACAACGATGAAAAGAACCTTCGCGAGACCGAGAAGAAGATTGAGGAGCAGGAGAAAGAGCTTGTGGTTTCCCTCCGGAAGCGCGGAAAGCTCGCGATCCGTTTCATGGAATGTCAGAAGGAGCAGACCGACCTCATGAAGGATCGGACCATGCTACGCCTCTCAGAGATCCAATTGTCGGCAAAGAGGGCGTACATCGAGGATCGGATTGCGGAGATTAAGAGGTCGAATATGGACATTGAAAGGCAGTTCCAGGACGGTAGGTGGTTAAAAAAGCGTCCCATACGTCGAAAGCTTCGCCTCTAATAAGATATTTAGCGAAAAGGAGGGTCGAGGATGCGAAGCAGGAAGCGCGTAGGCTGAAGGCGCAGGCCGAGGAAATCTCGGCTAATTTCACCGAAGAGCAGCGGACGGAGATTATCACTGCGCACGAGGATAAGGAAGTCGAGGAACTCGAGGAGCTCCGGCGCCAGGCTAAGGCTCGGCTTGACATCCTTTCGGACCAGCAGAGCGACCGCGTTCTGGAGGACCATCGGAAGCTTAAGGAACAGATTGAGAAAATTCAGGAGCAGCTCCAGCAAAAAGGCGCAAAGATCGAGCAGCTCAACGGCAGGATCGAGGGCATCGAGGGGGATTGGTTACCAGAACTCGATGGCTTGATCAAAGTCATTAGTGCCGCGTTCTCGTCTGCTTTCGAAAGTAGGTTTCTTTTCCATGAAGACATAACTGATCGACTTTCCCCTCTAGAGATTGGTTGTACGGGTGAAGTCGAGCTTGGTAAGCTTCCGCCGCTTAACCCCACTTGCTTGAAGTAAAATGTGTCCTTATCCTTTCTCGCAGGGAAACACGAGGATTACAGCCAATGGGGCATTAATATCCGCGTCAAGTTCCGCGAGGAAGAGGTTTTGCAAGCCTTAACGGCGCATCGGCAATCGGGTGGCGAGCGTTCCGTCTCGACGATTTTGTATCTGATGGCTTTGCAAGAGGTGTCGAAGGCGCCGTTCCGTGTTGTCGATGAGATTAACCAGGGTGAGTCACGGCATATATTGTTCACGTCTTTTTCGTCTTCTGTTGGATTCAATTCGAGTGCTAACACATTGAAGGAATGGACCCCAGGAACGAGCGCGCGGTACATGACCAAATCGTTGAGGCTGGCTGCAAGCCAGGAGGGTCGCAGTACTTCCTTATCACCCCGAAGTTGCTGTCCGACCTGAAGTACACGGAAAAGATGAAGGTGCTCACGATTTATAACGGGGAGGCACTGCCGGAGCGCTTCTCAATCCGGGATTGCATCAACCTGAAGAGAGGGAGGCAGCGTCACGGGGCTTAAACGTATTACCTTACGCGGGATATTTTTAATTGCATATTTTTCTTTTCCTGTATATATAATGCTTTACAGTAATGCTCTTGTTCACACATCCAGCTCGCTATTCATGACCATTTTATTTACTCCTACTCTTGTTGCTGTCTTGCTCACTATCTCCTGGATTTTCTTGAATTTGAATAATAAACGGGGCGCGGCACGAATATCGGGGTTTCCGTATTTGGCTCTCAAGCCCTTTTCCCCCCCATCCGCCGCTGGCAGCGACCGTCCCGCCGACGCCATCACCTGCCCGCGCATCGCATCGCATTCGCAGTCAACCTACGGAGGGGACTCTACCGGCAAAGATGGTGCGGCGGCGTATAGATCGTTAAACTCCCGACGTCGATGACCTAATGCTGATGCAGAATGAGGACTTCAGGCCGTTGCCTGCTGGATGGACCTCGGTCTACGATCCGAACTACCAAAGATACTACTTCATTGGTCCTGACGGTATTAAACTTCATTTCAATCACCTTAGTTCCTTGTCTAATCGAAATGCCGATTCACGATCAGGCGGGACGACTTGGTATGATCCGCGACCTCCAATGTTGCCATCGAAGAATTTGTCCTCGTCGCCTACGTCCCCAGTTCGCGAAGCACCTCTTCCTGCTGTCCCATACCCCAACTCGGAACTTTCGGAGCCATTGCCTACTGGCGACGAGGGCCAATATCATCACGACCCCTACCAGAATCTCCCTGCTTCAACCATCATCATTCCTTCGTACCGGAATTCGAAACGACCGGACAGCGAGCGCCGTGAGCGCTTGTCACCGACGGGCTCGTTCCTCGCCACCTCATCGACGAACATGCGCCAACTCCCGACGCCTTCCCCGCAGCCGCCAACATCATCCGCCATGGCCCACTCGGCATCAGCCCTAATTTACCACGACGACCTCGCCCGCCGATCGTCCACCCGCGCCGAAACGTCAAAGCGCGCGTCGGCGGCGGCGTCCGAGCGGCGCCCCACGACGCAATCCCAGCCAACTCAGCAAGAGAGTGCGGAGGCCCGGCAGCTGCTCCTGGCTGCGCGGGAGCGCGACCGGCGGCATCGCGAGCGCCGCGATTCCGAGGCGGCTCGACTTGCGCGGGCGAAGGCTGAGCGACGGTACTGCTGCTGCTTCCGTACCCGCGCGGGATGCGGGACGACGATGTGCTGCCTAGTGATATTTATTCTGGCGGGACTGGCGGTTGGAGGGTACTTCCTCTGGCCGCGGTGGCCGACGGTGACGGTGTCGGACCCGTACGCGCGGACGGACGGGACGCCCGTGTTCCAGTCGTCCGGGAGCGCGTTCACGGCCTCGAAGACGCAGCCGTTCACCCTCGGTTTCAACTTGGTCGTCGATGTGAATGCCTTCAGCCCAAACTACGAGGACATTAACGTCGATGTCTTGAGCTTTGACGGGAAGCTTTTGGATCTCGACGGCGTTAAGGTGCTGCCGGGGGCGATTGTGGCGGGCACGGATCGGAATATTATGTTTCCGCATGGAAAGTCGACCAAGTTCCAACTGGTGGGTGCTTTCAACAATTGGCCGTTTACGATCGTAATTATTAAAGTTGTTGTTGTCGTGATGATTATGCAGCCAATCACGCTATCCTACACCTTGACGACCCCCGTTATTTCGCTCTCGGGTCTGGCCGGGACCGATGAAGTCGTCAACACGCTCCTCACGTCTTGCGGCATCGGTGGGGCTGGTCGGAATCTGAACGTGGATTATACGGTGTCGGTCTCGATTGGGGTTATTTCTTGGACCGGGTACAAGCCAAGCTTCTCGGGGAAGCTTAACTTCGCGTGTCCAGTTTCAAGCAGCGCGCTGTCGGGCCTATTTTAAGTTCTTCGGCATTCTTCGGTTAAGCGCATTATATACCTTGACTGGCGTTGGGTTAGCACTGCGTTGCTTATGGGGGACACGTAGTTATTGCGGTTTGATGTTTGGCATTTGGACACTCTCATCACTTGCTTTGTTTTCGGCATCCTTCTCGTTAATTTATTCCACGAACAATTTCCATCCGCGACCTGAAAAGATAACATATGAGTGGATAATTATTGGCATAACAGCACTTCGATCTTTCAGTGTGATTGTGATGCGTCGCAGATATTTTCTTACAAAAGCTCCCAGCATTTCCTTGAAAATGACTGTAAATGAAATTGAACAACTTCCACGCCTCTGCTGTTGCAAGTCCGTCACGAGCGCCAATACGTTTATAACCAGGTGGAGCTCGTACCTTTTGGCTGCAGCTCACGTAAACGCAGCACTGGGTCAGAACGACGGAAGGTGCAGCGGCGCAGGCCACACGTCCACATGCGGCAGCCTACGTGACCCCTTCAATCCGGCGTGCGGATGCCGACGTCCTTCGTAGACGGTCAGATTTAGAGGTTCAAATAGACCCTGTCAAAACTTCCTCTAATTCAATGTCTACCTCAGATCGCGTTCAGTTTCTTCAAAGCGAGCAGCCTGCGATGATCAGTCCCGCTACCAGCGCGCAGTGTCGCCATCGCTCTTATCTGGGACAGCACCGATGAGCGGTTTTGCCTCCTCGTGTGCAGGTTTTTAAGCGATCGGGATAAGGCCCCGAAATTATGCATAATATATTAGTTTCCGCGAAAAGGGCCATGTGGCGGCCTCATTTTAGTAAATCCGTCCTATCAACAATGATTAACAGAAAACCCGATATTTCCACCTGGTCAAACATGGGTGTCGTTGGTAACTGGCGTTGACGATAACGGATCGTGCAGCTGCGAGGGCATGGACGGCATTGGTTGCAGGGTGGGTACGCTGAATACGTCGACGTGTCCATCGAGGCGCATGGATCCGAGACGACAGGGGACGGAGCGACGACATCCATCCCGTCCGCCGTCGAACTCAAGCCGACGTCCATCCTCATATCATCCGCATCCTTAATGACGATTCCTCTCAGCCTCTGCTGTCCAGATCTCCACGGGGTAACTGCTGCCGCTGTCGCTCGCGGTCCGCCGTCGCCGTCGCTAGCGGTGCTGACCCTCCCTGCCCCAGTGCCTTCGGCCCCCGCCGCCGCCGCAACCACGGCGGGTGGAGGGAGCTCGCAACGGCGGATGCTGCTGATCGCGTCGGCATTCGATGGTGTCGGGGAAAACCCATCGGTCGACGGCCAGGTCAATCTCGCCGACGGCCAGTACTATGGTCGTTTTAATCTCTCAAGACAACCAGGTACTGCATGGACACAATCAGCTGCGTAACGGGATGGTTGCAGTCGCTGGGAGGTCGTCGGACGGCTTCTGGGACTTGAATGGGATCGGGTGGAGTGGAAGCGAAAGCGGGACGTAGCGGGGGACAATGTGGCGGGGAGGTGCTGGCCTGGATTAACTGATACATGTCGTTGCAGATCTTCAAGGTCGAGAAGAGTGTCGCCAAGCAGTCCACCGTGCTTATGGATTTCGGCGAGACCGACGCCCCGATCCCCCTCCTAACGTCACGGGTCGCATTCTCAATTTGTTCTTTTTTGGCTGAGGTGTGCACCACGAGCGCGTCGCGAAAGGGCTGGATTGCTTTGGTGATGCTTTCTGTTGCTTTTCATGTGGTTGGTGTTCCTCTAGCGAGGTTACCCTTTGCGGTCTTCTCCTTGGCGGCATCACCATCATCGCTGGTGGCGGCGCGACAGTCCCGTCAAACTCTCGGTCGCGGCAGCCCATCCCCAGCCTGAGCGTCGGCACGGAGTGGTTGAAGAACTTACTTGGTGGAGTTGCAGGTGCATACAAGTTGCAAAACTGCGTAATTGCTGTTGTTAGTTAAACCACAACTTCACCACAATGCAGATAATGAACGCCTTTTCATTATTGACTTCATTTATATTTACTTCCTAATAGCGGTAGTTTCTTCTCAAATTCTAGCCAGATGAGGTGCCTGTGGCCATAACAAACCAAGAAAAAAAAGTCCTGTGGCTCAAAAAAGAAAGAAATCTTGAGCCCAGACGAGGAAGCTTTCCTCAGCAGGTGGCCGGTCCCGCGGCGATGGGGATGAGCGTGGCGGTCTTGTCGCTGTTGCCAAGGTTCCCGAGCGCAAAGTTGTACTCGATGGTGGCCATCATCGAGTAGTGGTTGTACTGGGCTCCGTCGGTCATGCCTTTGCCCTTGATGCCCTTGCCGAGGAGGACGGTGTAGATGTGGTTGGCGCCCAAGTAGCTCGCGCTCTCGTCGAAGGTGATGAAGAAGAGCACGTCAGCGTAGGCCGGGTCGACGAGCTTTAATATTATTATTATTATCATTTAGGAGTTAGTAATGGCACACATATAAGGGCGCAGAGTTTGCCCCGACACCAGGGGGAGAAAAAAAAGCTTACCTTGGGCTCGAGGAAGGCTTTGAGCCAGGCAGAGGCGGTCGGGATATCGGTGTCGTGGCCGTCGTTCTTGAGGTTGGGCGTGTAGTAGATGTAGTTGGGCAGTCCCGCGGCGGAGGAGGCGTCGGTGGCCAGCTGGGTGGCGGGGACGATGCGGGCGCAGCGGGTCGAGTTGGACTGGATGTTGGTGAAGGAGATGAACTGTAAAGGAAGAGGGGTAGCAAGCCCGAGTTAGCGATGGCAGGCGAGATTTGAAGGACAAAAAAATGAAGCATACCGGGTTGTGCTTCCTGGCGTAGGCGCCAGAACCGCCGATGGTGGCCGCGGTGTTGCAGGTGCCAGAGTAGTTCTCCTGGTAGGACTTCCAGGTCAGGCCCTTGGCCTCAAGGAGGTCCGCGATCGATTGCTAAATGCGTCGGCATACAATGAATGAGCAATGATCGTCAACAATGCGGATGCCTTACGTAGTTCAGGTTGACGTTCGAGTCGCCCGTCACGCCGTGGGTCGAACCGGAGACCATGGCGATGTAGTTGGGCTGTGAAAAGGGTGGTCAATTGAAGTAAATGTAACGAAAGAATGCGAGAGATACTATACCTGCGACGGGTGGGCCTCGGCCAGCATGTTGGTGAGCAGGTAGCCCTTGCTGGGGAGCGTCGTGCCGAAGTAGCTGTCGCTCATCACGTCCGCCTGGTTCTCTGTTCACGGCCGGACGGGCGTGAGCGTTCAACAACAACACGATCATTCATCGCGCATACCGTTCTCGAAGATGATGTACATGACCTTCTTGAATGAGGGGCAGGTCGCGGGGGGAGGGGGCGTTCCGCCGCCACCTCCGCCATCCCCACCCCCGGAGGATCCGCCCGGGGCCGGGGCGGCAAGGGCGGCGGGCGCCAGCGACGCGAGGATGAAGAGGAGGGATGAGGCCAGCATGGTGGTGTGGTGGAGATGGGGGTGTTCCGCGAACCCTTGCAGCTTATAACGCCGTGCGCGGCACGCACGCGCAGTGGGCGGGTGCGGGCATGCATTCTTTCCAAGAAGGGCATTCCGCACCGCGTGTTCAACAAATCTTGTCCATTCGCAGAACAATTGGCCACGGGAATACAACCACCTGCTGGGCCGCTCGGGAGAGATCCGCACCCTCCCCCGTCTTGATCGCGCATTCCGTCCTCCCTCCGCGCCGCGCCGCCGCACGAATGTGCGTGATCATCGCGACGGCTCATCCAAGACGGCGGCAGCACATCGAGACACCGGCCCTGCCTCAGCACGGACTCCACCTCCATGCTTTAGCGCATGCCACGTCTTGCTCTTTGTGTGAGATGGTACGCCTTGGACGACGTGGTGTGTGCTGCGCTGGTCCCTCTTTTTGATATATTCTGAAGATACTTCTGACCTGAAGACGTTCTGCTAATAATATATCAACGCAACATGATCTATTGTGCTGGTATGATATAAAGTAGTCGGGAGGCTATGGACATTTCTCCAGGGCATCTTGTCCAATATCCTCGTTGTTATTAAATTAGCTCCTCTCCTTTATCACATTGTTCAAAATGGCACCAAAAATCGCAAGATAGCACATGATTATTATACTATTAACATACGAAACTGGAGACGCTGCCTCGACTGAACAACTTGGAGATCGCATAAGAGTAACGTCAGCTGGAGAATAATTAAACGGACAGAGAGCGAGCAAGTAGAATTGGAGAACCGGGAAAGGGGCTGCAAACAATAGAGGAGGAGCGGCTAGAAAGGGGCATGAATAATAATATAAAGCTCAGCGACGATCTCGGGACGTATTAAAAGTAAACGAGAAGGAAGAGTCAATGGAATGAAGCCTTAATAGCTAACCAGAACTATTAACTTCGCCAAAGAGGAGATTTGATCGCCAGCTTGACACCGAAGGCGACATAACGCGTTGGCCACCCGGTAGGAATATCCATGTCTCTCTCACGCCTGCTTTTCCACATAGCAGTGCAAGACACAAGCAACAATCTACTCCTTCCCTGTATCCTCCCCCTCCTTC
>JADGJL010000394.1:0-22746 GCA_027600665.1 Irineochytrium annulatum
CTCCAAGTTGCGCACCGGACCCTCCAAGCCCCGGCGGCCCCTGCCCCACCGGTGAAGCCGCCAGCCGGCCGTTCATCCCGATCCCTGGCGGGCCTTGACTAACTGGGGAAGCCGCCGGCCGACCATTGAAACCCATCCCCGACGTGCCCTGCGCGCCGATGGAGCCTAAGGGCCGCCCATTCATCCCTATCCCCGGCGGCGGGACGCCAATGAAGCTTCCGAACGGCCCGGGCGCAATCGGCGCCATGACGGGCACAATGCCCGCCCCATGGGGCTGCCCGAGCGGGCCCGACGCGAACAGGTTGTAGTCGCCGCCGCTACCATCCATCCCTGGCGGCCTGGTCGGCGGCGCGGGGTTGTTGTTCCTCGCCGCCACGGCGCCCGACAGCGCCATCTCGAGCTCATCGACCCGCCTCGTGAGCCGGTCAATCATATCCCTCGCGTTTTGCTGGCTCCGCGCGTGCTCCTCCGTTGCATTCTGGTGCTGCTGGCGAAGATGTTGGATCTCGTTCCTGAGCGGGGCGCGGATCTCCTCAATGTCCTGTGCTGTCAAACGCAACGGGGCAGGCGTGGGCGGCACGGATTCCGTCCGGTGGCCGTTGATCGAGTTTACATCGCGCGCTGTCGGATGAGCTGGCACGGGTGCAGGGATGGGTCGCTCGCTGTCGGTCGGGTGGACGAGGGCTAGTGACGGGGTAGACCGATCGCCGACTGTCGAGCGAGCGGGGATCGGTGCAGGGGCGGGTCGACCGACCGGTACCTCAACTTGCTGCTCCTCAGCGACAAACGAGTGAGCGGGTGCTACCACCGGGTCGCGGTGCTTGACTGGATCGTTCGGCGTGGGAGTCGATTCAGCAAAGGAAATCCCGCGCTTGACTGTCGCGTGCGTGGGGGAGATCTCGGCCGACTCCACGGCCACGCTATCCGGCTCCACCTCATCATCCTCATCACCTGCAACGCCATTGCCCGCAGCCGCCGACGCCTTCTTGCCTTTCTTCTTCTTCGCTTTCGCCTTCCCCATGCTACCCTCAGCCAGCGTCGTCGGCTTCCCGTCTGAGGCCGCCCTAATCGCCTCCCAAGCCATCAAGCCATAAAGGACCCGGTTCAGCTCCGCACGACCCTTTCGAATACCCTCCCCAATCCTCGCCCGGACCTTTGCCCTCTCCGCCTTAAAAGCCTGTCCTCCTCCTTCGCCCCCACCGGCGAACTCGGCCATCAGAGCATTCCGCGCCGCCGTCCCAATAAAAATCCTCGCGGTCTCCCAGGCCTCCAAAACACACTTGGCAAGCTTGAGCACCATCACCTCCCTGCC
Source organism: Irineochytrium annulatum (assembly GCA_027600665.1). Taxonomy (NCBI): domain Eukaryota; kingdom Fungi; phylum Chytridiomycota; class Chytridiomycetes; order Chytridiales; family Chytridiaceae; genus Irineochytrium; species Irineochytrium annulatum. The sequence continues at coordinate 1,313 of JADGJL010000394.1, forward strand.
CACAGGCCTCAACCTCCCTACAAAATCGCCGGCGCACCAGCTGCGCCACTTTGAGACCTCGTCCTCAAGCTCCTTAACCTTCTTTTTAAACTCTCGATTATTCACCCGCTCGATCCGCCCGCGTGCCGTCGCGGCGACCCCTGCGCTATTGCCCCTATACAGCCTCTCGAGCTCATCCATCCGCGCCTTCACGCTCCCCCACCGCTCGAGCGCGGCCTTAGAGTACCCACCCAGCGCGGAATCGATCGATGCGCGCTCGAGCGCGAGCCAGTCGGTGACAGCGTACCTCTCTGCTCGGAGTGCCGCGACCTTCGACCCATCGTCCGCGAGCGTCCGCATCCTCGCGGCCAGAACCTCCACGCTGCTCCCACAGCTCGCCTCAAACTGCGCCAACGCGTCCCGGAGCTCCGCGGCGCGTTGCTCGATGGTCGTCGTTGCCCGGAGCTGGACGTTCGCGAAGGCCGTCATGGCGTCGTACCAGACGGCGTCGGCATCCTCGAGCGTGATGGACGACGCACGCTTGACGACCCTCTCGGTCCAGCGCTCGTCGAACGAGGTCGGCTGGCCGTCCGTTGTCGCGGCCTTTATGGCCTTGCCGAGCTTGGCCTGGTCGCGGAGTTCGCGGCTGCAGGATTCGAGGTGGACGATGGCAGCAAGGATCGAGCGGACAGGGTCGGCAAAGATATCGACGGACTCGACGAGGGGCTTGCGGTAGCGGTCGATGAGGGAAGAGAGGCGGTCGTTGTAGGCCGATATGTCGAGCTCGAGGCTCTTCACGGTCGCGACACTGGATTTCGAGAAAGAGGAAGATATCATTTTAAACGAACAATGATACAAAGGAAGACGGTACATACGTGAGTGTCTGCGCATGCTGCTGCTTGCGCATCTCCTGCTGCTGCGTAGTCAACACCTTGATCTTCTCCAACGGCAACACAAGCCCTGTCCCGACCCTCTCGACCGCCTTCAGGACATGCGGGTGATCCGCGTCCACCGGCGTCGTCGTGGCCACGTCCTCCAACCCCGCCCAATCGCTCATCGTCACGGCTAGCAGCTCATCCGCAGCGCCATCACCCAGCGTCTCGCTAACGCTGGACGCTAACCGCCCGCTGACGAGCGCCGCGAGGTCCTCCGCCCAGTCGCCGCGCACAACGCCCTCTTGTTCCGAGTCGCCGGCCAGCACGCGCGCCTCGAGCGCCTTGATCGCGTGCTTCCATTCTTGAACACTGATGGCGGCCGCGGAGACCGGCGACGCGGGACGAGCGGGGGAGCCCGGTCTCCCTCCCTTCTTCTTCCTCTTCGCCCCGTTGGCCGCGCCAGCAGCAGATGTCGCGACCACGGCTGCCGGCACCTCCGCGTCCCCGTCCTCCGCCCAGTCGCGCTTCAACACCAGCATGACCCACTCCTTCACCGCAGGCGACAGGGCCTGGGGCAAGCCCTTCGCCAAGGCAGGACTGGCATTCGCGCTTGGGCCGAGGGTGGCGTTGGTGATGAGCTGATGCACGATAGGGGACAGTTTGTTGATTTCGCGCTGGACATCGACGATGTCCACTCGAAGCGTGCCGCTCTCGCCGCTCCTGGGGACAGCCACAGAACCGGAACGGGAGTCGGCGGGAGGTTGGTGATGAATAGCGACGAGGAGCCTGATGGCTCGGTCGACGTCGAGGGCGTCGTTCTTGGACATGGTGGGAGAAGGAAACTTGAAGATGGCTTGTAAGAAAATGGAGAAGACAAATCTCTTACCACCAGCCATCAGCCGATTGCATAGGAGTGACGAGCTGCATTCCATCCTGCACATATACATAAGAAACGGTTTATCATGGTAGACGATGGGATTTGCCAACGTTCAGCAAGATGATTGCGCGTATCAAAGGCTCATTATTTATTTGATTGAAATAGCGTGCTATTATTGCAATTCGAGCGCTGTTCGTAAAGAACTAATCTATGAGGAGAAGAAACACTTGGCCGTGGGGCCGAATAACTTGCAGCAAGCGGAACTGGAAGAAGGTCGAAACCAGCTCACAGGTCAGTGAGGCAGATGCCGCCGACTTGGCTGACCTATATGCAATATACGCGTGAGTAAAGGCAACGACAGAGGGTATCGAAGTAGAACTTACGGGCAGCTTCTGGTGCCTGCGCGGCTTGCACAGAAGGCCGGTCTGGCATACGGGCGGGAACTTGATGTTGCCACCGCAGCTCTCGTTCGTTCTGGCGAGCGTGAGGCAGGTCCCGCCGATGTCGGCCGGTTGGAGCTGGTCGACTGGCATGAAGCCGCCGTGGGACTCGCGGACGCAGGTTAGTCCCGAGGGGCAAACTGCGGCGTCGGCAATGTTGCCGCCGCAGGCCTGACCGAGGTTGGCGACCTTCTTGCAAAGGCCGCTAGCGTCGGACTGGTTGGGGGGAGAGGTGATGACACACGAGAGGCCAGAGGCGCACTGACGGCCGATGAGGCCGCCGCAAAACTGGTTGATCGCGGCACCAGCGAGACGGCAGACGCCCGTCGCGTCGGCGGCGGAGGAGGTGATGATGCACTCGAGGCCCGAGTCGCAGGTGATGCCCGCGATGCCGCCGCAGGTCTGACCGAGCTTGGCCGCGTTGACCTTCTGTTTACCGAAGGTGGCGAGTCAGCGAGGGAAGCAGAAAAGGAAAGGTTAACGCGCCCCATTACCTTCTGGCAGACGCCGGTCGCGTCAGCAACCGATGAGGTGATGATGCATTCGAGACCCGAGGCGCAGTGAAGGCCCGCAAATCCACCGCAGGTCTGCCCGATCTGGGCGCCGGTGTTCTCCTTCTCGCAGACGCCGGTTGCGTCAGCAACGTTCGAAGTGATGTGGCAGGTGAGGCCCGCGGCGCATTTAAGGCCCGCGAATCCACCGCAGGTCTGGCCGATCTGCGCGCCGCTGTTCTCCTTCTCACAGACGCCCGTCGCGTCGGCAACGTTCGAGGTGATGTGGCAGGTGAGGCCCGTGGCGCATTTAAGGCCAGCAAATCCACCGCAGGTCTGGCCGATCTGCGCGCCGGTGTTTTCCTTCTCGCAAACGCCGGTCGCGTCAGCAACGTTTGAGGTGATGTGGCAGGTGAGGCCCGAGTCGCAGGGAATGCCCGCGATGCCACCGCAGGTCTGCCCGGCGTGGGCGGGATTCCTCTGTTGCGGTAGGGAAGTTAACGAGAGTGGACGCGAAGTAATCGTGAGCGAGGACTTACGGCGTAGGCGGCCGAGGCGAGGAGGACGATGGAGGTGATCGCGGTGCCGAGCATTGAATGAGGTGAGAGGATGGGAGCCGACGCGCTCAACAAGCCAGTTTAAATAGTCTTTCGACTAAGAAGTGCTAAAATTTTCGGGCTTCGTTGTGCGATGAAAAACAAGGGTTTGGCGCTTAAGCATGGAGTGGAATGCACTGCACTCCATGGGTCCGGGTGGCTCATGGTATCCCGACGATGCCCGTGGAAACGCCACGTTCCTCGCTGTCGCTAAGGGTGTGGTCGACTACAGCCGTTTACTCAACGGAGCGAGCCGGATCCACGAGGAAAAAAAGGGTTAGTCTCGGACCAAAACCAATTGCTTACTTAATAATTGCTGGACGTCGGACGCCAACATTGTTTGAGTTTTTGTTAATATCGAAATGAAGAAAAAAAAAGTACTATTTATTCCAAAGCTGCATTAACAACTAAACCGTCCAAAGAAAAAGAACAAAACCCCACAGCGACTGGACCAAGTCCACCAGCGCGCTCCTCAGCCCGCCCTCTTGAACAAGTAATGCACAACACACCACTCTTGCCCGCCATCGTAATTAAACAACTCCGCGACGGATAAGTAGAAGATCCTCCATCGCTGGAACCAAACCCTCGCGAGCTCGTGGCTCCCGTAGCATTCCTCCAGGATCGGCAGGGCCTGGACTTTGCAGGCGTCAAGGCGAGCGAGCCAATCCTCGGCGGTTTGGCCGTAGTTGCGGCCGTCGACAGTCCAGCGGTCCAGAACTGTTAGGTGTTGTTGGAAGAACATAAAGAGGTCCTGGGGTGGATACGAACGGGAGGTTTCGGTATTAGGTTTCACCGGTTCCGGCCAACAACTCAATAAACATACCTCACTAGGCATTGTCCCGCCCGTGAAGAAGTACTTTGCCATCCAGCTGTTGTCGTCCTCCTTCTTAAAGTCGTACGGCATGCTCTTGTGAGCGAAGACGTGGACAAATAGCCGGCCGGTGTCGGGCTTGATCCAGCGCGAGACTTTCTCGAAAAGGGACGCAAAGTTCTTCATGTGCTCGAACATCTCGATTGAGACGACGCGGTCGAATCTTTAGCTCATTAGCAAGACAACATAGCCAGCGTGGAGTTACTCACGTCCTCGTGCCTTCAAACTGGAACGTATTGATATCCGCCGTAATGATCTCCAGATTCTTGATCCCCCTCCTCCCGCACTCTTCCATGATGTACTCCCTCTGCCCTCTCGAGTTCGAAACACCCGTAACTCTCGCCTTCTTGAACCTCTCCGCCAGATAAAGCGACAGCGAACCCCATCCGCACCCGAGCTCCAAGATGTCCATCCCATCCTCGATCCCCGCGCGCTCAACGTAAAGGTCCAGCATCGCCTCCTCGGCCTTGTCAAGATCACCTGGCGCCGCGGCTCCGTCCTCATAAAGGCACGACGAGTACTTCATCCGCGCGCCCAGATGCAGCTTGAAGAACGCCGTGGGCACCTCATAGTGTTGCTCGTTTGCCTCCTTCGTGTTGATCGCGATGGTCGCGCTCGCCCTCAGTCTGCGGACGTAGTCGAGTTTTGCCTTGTTGTTGCGCGTGATGGAGCCGAGGTCGCACTGCTGCTTGCGGCGGGAGAGGAGATGGCGGATGCCGCGGCGGAGGACGAAGTCTGGGACGTAGCCGGTGTCGAGGATGGGCTCGTAGTAGGAGGCGAGGGAGCCGGAGAGGGAAGCGGGTTTCTTGACCAGGGCTGTCGGGGAGTCGGAGGAGGCCGGGTCGTGGAGGTCGTCGGTCGTCATGGCTAATATGAGAGGGAGTTACGTCCGTGAATGTTTCTTGTAGACGGCCGATTCTTCCGCAAGGCTTGAAACCGCGATCTTGAGAGTCTTTTCACCAGCGATCCTTTGCGTGCCAGTTTCCCCGCCCATCGGCACGTAGGACGCTCCTATAAACGAAGCCTGTTTCGATCCCGGAAGACCTTTGTTCTTTTTGCACTTGACGCGGCATTGCCGGATATCCATTGCGATTATGACAGAACCGACGAAACCTCGGAGGGTCGCGATCATCGTACGTTATCCTATCCTTTACTGGTTGCTGTTTTTTCTTCACCTTCGTTATATGACCTTCGGACTTCACTAGGGGTCTGGTATATCGGGCCTGGCCGCCGCATGGCTGCTCGCGAGGCACAAGGACAAGTTTGATGTGACCCTGTACGAGAGCGCAGACTATTTCGGGGGCCACACCCACACCGTCGACGTGCCGTCACTAAAGGACCCGAAAGCGAAGGTCGGCGTCGACACGGGCTTCATCGTGTGCAATCCTATTACTTGTAAGTTTGCTGCCATGCATGTATAAGGGGACGAGCAGTTCTGCTCCACTTCCCGTAGTCTGGCTACTGTATCCCTAACGCTTCTCTAACTCTCTAACAAAAGACCCAAATTTCCTCGCTTTCCTCTCGCACCTTTCCGTCCCCCTCGCGCGCTCCGACATGTCCTTCTCCGTCTCCCGCAACGAGGGCGAGTTCGAGTGGGCCGGCGACAACCTCAACACGGTCTTCGCGCAGCGGTCGAACCTCCTGCCCGTGGGCCACGGCCAAAATGGGGCGACATTCGGCATGTGGGGGATGATCACGGAAGTATTGAGATTTCACAAGCAGGCGGCCGGGATTGCGGAGGAAGCGGATGAGCTGCAGTTCAATGAAAAGGGCGAGGCTGTGAAGGAGGATGAGAGGAGGATGCACCCGATGGCGGGTATGACGCTGGGGGAGTTTTTTGAAAAGTTCGGATATTCAAAGTAAGTTTGGGCAAATCAATGTGGCTGATGACTTGATAGGTTTTTCTACCAAAACTATGTTCTTCCCATGACCGCCGCTATTTGGTCGACACCCGCCAATATGACGTTCGACAAGTTTCCCCTATTAACCCTGGTCCGGTTTATGAGAAACCACATTATGCTGCAAATTGGGGGCAGGCCGAAGTGGCGGACTGTCTTGAACGGAAGGTGAGCAAGCGATGACTTTCTTTCACGCCGACCTCAACTCCCTTTTCGAAAGCCGGACTTACGTCGACGCCGTCCTTAAAACCCTCAACCGTTCCAAAACCCACCTCTCCACCCCTATCACCTCCATCACCCGCCACCGTTCCCCGACCGACGCCAACCACATCACCCACATAACCCTCACGACCGCCTCGGGAGCCACCTCCACCTTTGACCACCTCATCCTCGCCACCCACACCGACGTCGCCCTGCGCCTCCTCGGCGACTCCGCCACCGCCCAGGAGCGCCAACTCCTCTCCACGATCCCTTACGTCCCCAACGTCGCCTACCTCCACCGCGACGCCTCCTTGATGCCGAAGCGCAGACTTGCGTGGTCAAGCTGGAACTACCTTACGCGGCTGGATGATGAGAACGAGAGTCAGAGCATGTGTCTGACGTATTGGATGAATAGGCTGCAGCCGTTCGTGGATGCGGAGACGTACGGGGACGTGTTTGTGACGCTGAACCCGCTGAGGAAGCCAGCGGAGGGGACCGTTTTAGGAAAGTGGGAGTATGACCACCCCCTGTATTCACCGGATACAGTCAAGGCGCAGGATGAGCTGGCGGGGATACAAAACAAACTCAACACGACCTTCGCAGGCGCTTGGACGAACTATGGGTTTCACGGTTCGTTTTTTGTGTCTTTTCATCCATTTTTTTCTGTTCCGTTTTAATGTTTGTGTGGAACAGAGGACGGCCTCACCTCGGGACTTCTTGCCGCGCTCTCCCTCGGCGCCGAGTGCCCCTTTCCCGTCGTCCTCAACGGCGGCTACCCGACCACACGCGCGCCACCGTCGCCGCCGCGCTGGGCTGTCGAGATGGGTGTCCGGCCGTACAAGCCCGCGCGCCCGCTCTATTTGACGAAGGAAGATCGTGAGCGGGCTTTGAGAAGGGCCAAGGGACAGCTGGATACGCTGGCTGGTGGGAAGGTCAAAGCGGCGGGCGGCGGAGTGGCCAATAGTATCGGTTGGGCCCTGGTCGTACTCGGGGTCGTTTTTGTGCTGTGGGCGAAGGGGCTGGTTGGGTAGGCAGTGAGCTCGCCGCCTTCACCTGGATATGTTACCATGGATTTTCATTTCTTCAAGCGTGCTGAGTTTGTTGCTATGGTTGTTCATTAAACGTTATCGACATTTTGGACGCGAAGAAAGCTGGTGCATTTACTGCCCAATGTACTTTGGGACGTAGACGGCTTTGCCAACTCCGTCAAAGACCTGATCCACATCAAGTCTCAATAATCAATCGACCACCGCCGCGACCGCCCTCATTGCCGACGCCGATGTCAGTAGCCTGCACAGAGCTCGAATAACTGCGTAACACTCCATTCCTCCCAGCGTCGCAGCCCAACGAGATCGCCATTCGTGAGCAGCCGACGGCGTGCTGCTGAGACACCAACATCAGCGCAGCGCAGATGAGCGACCAGGGTTCGACATCGGGCTCCCAGGCCGACGGCGCCTTGAATCTACCCTCGCCGCCCTCACCTTCAGGTCAGTGTGGTGTGCTTCTTCAACGGCCTGCGCACGGGCTCAGCGGGGCGGTGGCCCAAGATGTGTCTTGTCTGATCCGCTGTTCTCTCCACACCAGCAGAAGGGACGCCGCCGCTGACTTCTAGACCCATGCCGGGCAGCCTGCTCGGCTCGCCTTTCTCCGGGGACTCAGCGATCGACGTGCGGCTCACCAAAGGCGGCATTCCACCTTCCACCTCCCCCCTCACAACGCGGAGGACCAACCCCGGACCCCCGCTTCACCTTCTGGACCTGCCGTATGAGACGTTAATGCATGTCGCTTTGTTTCTTCATCCTCACGTCGTCCGACACCTTCCGCTTCTAAGCAAACGGGCGAACGCGAGGCTCCCGTTCCGGGACGTGTCGTTTGCCAGGAGGCATTTGAAGTTCTGGGGCTGCGGTCATGCCTCGATTGAGTGGGTCACAATGCCCCGGTGCTATCGAGTCTACCTACTGGCGGAGATGGGTCTGACGAACGACACCATGAAGCTGCTGCATTGTGGGTGTTCTTGTGTGTACCTGCCTCGCACTGAAACAGTCCTCAGATGGCCATAAGCCATACGACGTGCTCAACTTTCAGGCGACCTCCGCCCCGCGGCCTCACATTAACCCCGCACCGATTGCCACAGCCCTAGTCGAGGCCGCGACCTACCATAACTTAGACCCGTCGGCGGACGCCTTCTTTGCTTTCCAGTGGTGTGCAGCGACGGACAGCATCGGCCCATTTATGACGCTCGTCAGCCTGCACGGGGCGGACTTCTTCGCCATGTACCACTCCCTATTCGTGGCCTCGGCGGCCGGGTCTGTCGAGGTCCTAAACATGGTGCTGGCGATGAATGCGATTGACCCGGGCATTGAGGAGGATTCGGCACTGAGGATTGCATGTTACAACGGACATGCACCTGTCGTTGAAACACTTCTCCGCACCGGCTTAGTGGACCCGACGTGTCAGAAGAATACGCCGTTGCAGGTCGCATGCAAGGAAGGTCACGCCGGCGTCGTGTTGGCGCTGCTAAACTCTATGGCTGTTGATGTGTGAGTTGGTTTGTTGTTTTGCGCGAGATCGGGCGCGTATGCTCATGCCTTCTGCCCTTAATAGCTCCTGTGCGGATCACATCTGCCTCCGGACCGCTAGTGCCCGTGGACATCTGGAGGTCGTCAGGCTTCTCCTCAACACGGGGATGTCCGACCCCTCCGCCAACGACCATGACGCCTTAATCAGTGCCAGCCGCGAGGGTCACCTCGACATTGTTCTTGAGCTTCTGCAAACCCAGATGACCGATCCTGCTGCCCGCAACTCGGAGGCTTTTCGCCTGGCCTGCCGCCGCGGCCACGAGGCCATCGCCAGCGTGCTCCTAAACACGGGCATGATTAACGCGTCCGCCAGCGACAGCGAGGCCCTCCGCACGGCCTCAGCCAACGGCCACGTTGCCTGCGTCCGGCTTGTCATCGCCGCTGGCGCCGGTGTCGTTGACTGCCGCGCTAAGGACCAGGAGTGCCTAACGGTCGCGTGTGGAAACGGCCACATGGCGTGTGTGGCCGAGCTGCTGGGCTGGGACGTCGTGGACCCGTGCTGGAGCCGAAACGCGGCGCTCCGGGCCGCCGTGACGAACTCGAGGGCAGACGTCGTGGCCGCGCTGATGGCGGACGGGAGGGTGGATCCTCTGGCTCCGACGGCGCTGGAGAATGCGAGTGACGACGCTGATGACGACGATGACGACGACGACGGCGACGACGAAGTGGACGAGCAGTACAAGTATGCGGCCATCACCATCGCTAAGCCGCGTATCATCCCGATCCTCGCGCGGGCGAAGCCGCATCCGCCGCGGCTTGTGTTTAAGCAGCTAGCGAGGCAAAAGAGGTCGAAACCGGAGCAGGTACAGGGGGCGGTACAGGAATTGGCGGAGGCGTGGAGGGAGATGGCAACCTTGGATGACGCGGAGGCTGTCATGTTAGCGCTGGAGGCTGGGTACGTGGACGTCGCCGAGGCGATCGTGGTTGACAGCGGGCGGTGGGTAGTCGTCGAGGAGAATATCACGAAGGCAATAGAGCACGTCCAGAAGAAGAAGGAGGGCAAGGAGGCGGCGGAGAAGCATGAGAGGGCGAAGGAGAAGGAAAAGGAGAAGGAGGCGGCCGGCAATCCTGTTGAGGAAGAGGCTACTATTGAGGCGTTTGTTAAGGAGTTTGCGGAAAAGTTAAAGCTGAAGCAAGCTTACTCTGCTTTGCCGGCTAAACCCGACGCGACCGCAGCAGACCTGGCAGCGTCGGAGAGAGCCGCCCCGATCGCGGCCTACGCGGAACCGTTCTCCGCCTCACCCGTGAACCCGGACCTGATTACGGCCGACCTAGAGGCGCCGAACCCGGTAATCCCGTCTAGGCGCGAGTCGACCGCGTCGCGGGAAGACCGACCGCCGGCCTCCGAGCTGGCGCATGTGGCCAGTCGGATCCTCTTGGCAGCCTCCGAGCGCGGGTCGACGCCTATCCTCCGCTCCCTGCTTACCAAGACGCCATTGCGTATAAACGTGAACGACAACCACGTCTGGCTCCAAGCGTGCTCCCATGGGCACGTTGGGTGCGTCGAGCTCCTGCTCGAGCTGGGCGCGGACCCCACCACGGACGATTGCATCGGGCTTCGCGAGGCGAGCCGGTTCGGGCACCTGGGCGTCGTCGACGCCCTGCTGAAGGACGGGCGGGTCAACCCCGCAGTTTGGGACAACGAGGCGGCCGAGCTCGCGCTCGAGAACGAGCACATTGAAGTTGTCAGGCGCCTCATGGAGACGGGGAGGTTGCCGATAACGTGGACCATCCGGGTGGGGCACCTTCATGACATTTGCGAGCAGGAGGTCCAGAAGGCAATGGCGCGGCTTGAGAACGAGGTTGTGGCGGGCACGGTGACGTTGTCAGGGGACGACACGGCGCCGGTTCTGCTCCTTGCTTGCCAAATGGGGTTCTTCAGCTGTGCGGCCGTGATGCTGAAGTCGAAAGAAGTTCGGGAGGGCCCCGGGAAGATGGCGCTCATTCAATGCCTACAAGACGGGTTGGCGGAGGCTGTGACGCTTTTGATTGCTGCGGACGTGACATTGGAGGACCACGAAGTCCGGAAGGCCTTCGTGGTTGCTTGCGGGGAAGGGCATGTTGACGCGGTGAAAGCGGCTCTGAAGAGTGGGCCTAGCGATGGGTACTGGTTGATAATTGGGGCGGCGACGTCGGACGATACCTGGAGCACGGGCCTGCTGGCGGCGGCGATTTGGGGTCATGCTGCCGTCGTTGAGGCGTTGCTGGCTCAGCAGATGCCTACTAATATAACGAAGAGCATGCTCGAGGAGTGGGTGGAGCGACGGGCCCGCGCTCTATGGAGCGCCTATTTGATGGCGGTTAGGTGCAACAACGTGGGCGTTCTTGAAAAGATGATTGGAAGCGTTGACCCCGCGAGCGCGCAGAATGAGGCGCTTGTGACGGCGTGCGTTCATCGGCACAAGGATGTGGTGGCACATTTGCTGGGATTGGACGGGGTGGATCCCGCCGCGAGGGACAATGAGCCAATTAAGGTGGCGGGATTCAGCGATTGTCAGGAAATTGTTGACTTGCTTGTTGCTACGGGGAAGGTAGACCCATCAGCACGGATGTGTATGTTCGGGGATGTGTTTGGGGAGGGTTTAGAGGGTGTCTTCGACTGAGCCCTTTTCCTCTCATGTATCTATTTGTTTCTCCACATTCAAAACTTCTACCCATGTTTCTATTGGAGTTTTTTTTCTGCTTCACTTCTCGTACACTGGTATTTTAGTGACAATAAAGCTCGTTATATTATTAGCGTCCGAAAGTAGACATTGAAGGAGCACTTTTAATAATACGTGCAGACGTCAATCCGACCAATTTGCAGTTGTTCTATGTTGCAACACGGGATCTTTACATGACACTATTTCTTTTTTTTGCATGATCTTCTACAGTGTGTCTGCTCATGGCGTCAATCGAGATCCGATTGCAACGACCGCTAATGCATGCCGATCCATAAAAATTTGATTGTTAGGACTTCACTTTTTCCGATACGAGGACCATATTCCTCGGGCTCTCCTGAAAATCAAACAGGTTCAGCAGCCTGCTCTCCATTCCCCCCTTTGGACCCCAATCTCCCTCTGTTTCTCTCTCATGCAAATAGATCAACCGATCCACCAACAGCAACCCCTCCACAACCCCCGCCAACAGACTCCTCACGAAAAACACCACAGCAACCTTCCTCTCCGCACCCCTAAACCTCGCACTCTCCGCCACCGCCCTCACATCCTCCTCTTTCACACCCTCACATCCCAGCCTCGGCAACGCCTCCATCATGTACTCCACGATCCCGCCCTCATACGCCTTCTTGCTCAACCTCCCAACCTTGAACCGTGTGTACGTGCTCCCATCCGGCGCTTGGACTTTCACGGTCTTCGCCGTGGTGGGGGTCAGGTTCAGGGCGGGCAGGATGGCGTCGAGGAGGGAGCGGCGGTGGTGGCCCTGGAGGGCATCGAGGAGCTGGGGGGTGGAAAAGCGCGTGAGAGTCTGGCAGGCGAGGTTGCGGCCGCGGTGGCCGAGGGTTACGTTGTGGGAGGTGCAGAGACGGGAGACGTGGGAACTTAGGGGGAAGCCCGGCGCTGACGCTGGCGCGGCGCATTCATTGGATGATGTCGATGGCGACGGTGCGGGTCCCGGGCATGCGCAGGGCTCAGTGAGGAGATTATAGCAGCAGGGCACGACGACGAGGCCGACTACTGAGGGGGTGTGAGCGTAGGCGTGGAGCATGGTCGTGCTGCTGAGATCGCCGCATGCGTGAAGACCGACGAGGAGGAGGCGGCGTTGCGGCGAGGAAGCGGTGGTATTTGTGGTGGAGGTATGAGATTGCGGAAGGGAAGCGAGACGGTCAAGAAGGGTGGAGAGCTTGTCGGTGTTGATGAAGTCGGTGAAGTAGGTGATATTTGAAGTTGCGGCTGTTGACGTCGCACCGGTCCCGGCGTCATCAGCCGGAGCGGCATCAACATCGGCAATAACTTCTCCGTCAGCCTCTTGCGTAGCATCCTGTGCGGCGGCCGGCGCCTTCCCCTTCCGCTTCCCTTTCCCTTTCCCCTTCGCCTTCACTTTCCGTTCCTTGTTCCGCTCAAGCATTTCCCCCCGCTCTTTCGATCCGACGGTTTGAATCTCATTGAAATCGAGAGCAATCACGGGAAGTGCTTCCGCCAGGCGGTGTGTGAGATAGCCCTGGCCTGCACCAACGTCAACGATGGCGTCAGCTCCTGAGCGTCGGGCAACCTCCAGCACGAGGCGTGTAAGTCGCTCCACCTGCAAACTAATGTTAACGTTGTGAATAAGCCAGAATGATAACAAGCGGTACCTCGTGTAGCTTCTTCTTGCTCATGGCTGCGTTTGTCGTGTCGGAGATCTACTGGGATAAACAACCAACAACGCCAAGTTATAAAACTCTTCAACCCAACCAACGCATGGCAAACCAAAACAAAAGCAGCTCACATCAATCCCCCTACCCATTTCCTCAGTCAGCAGACCCTCCCACTCGCCACCGTCAAAATCCCTCGGCAGCGTCATCCTCCCACACATCCTTACATACTCCTTCAGCGATTCGGGCCAGCTTTCCTTCACCACGCCCCTCGCGAGCCCAATCAGCGCATCCAGATCATATCCGTTGTCCCGATCTGCGTCGACAGACAGATCCCCGGCCAGAAATCTCCAATCCTCCGGGAACGTAGTTGTAAAGAAATCGTCCCGCAAAACGTCGTATGCGTGCAGGCTCCAAAGCCATTGGAAGCGCGGGAGGAACTCAACCACGGCCGCGGCGTAGGATTCGGGGCTGGTCCAGTCAGAGGGGAGCCGCACTGACGGGGACTTCGACGAGGAGCTCATCTGTCTGAAACAACAAGCCACCCGAATGCGGTAAAATTACGACGTTTATGTACGTATCTGACGCAGGGCAAATCTAACAAGAAGTTGGAGCACTGAAGCAATTCGAGTAACTTTCATCTGCTTTCTACACATGTTCATTTTGTAGTCGTCGCTGAGCGCGGCGTCCAAGATTCGTCCTTGGCTTCCCAAAAAGCGCGCTAACTATCACTAGAGCATTGGACTGTTGAGTGAATTCTGGGTGACCGGTCAAGATCAACGCGATGACGTCTCGAGAACTGGACCCTGATACGCAAATGCATGTTACTATTTGGTCGTTTCCGTTCCTCCTAGTGTACGCTAACCTATTGCTATCCCTGCTCCCGCGACTCGACCAAGACCACCCGTCCGCCGCCCAGCCTAATGCTCTCAACCCGGATAGCCTACATGCCGCTCCTCCTCCCGTCGGCTCAAGGGCGCCTCTGCTCCGGGTTCCGCTGGAGCAGCCACACAAGCCAGGGACCTCCACCGCAAGTACTTCGCGTCTCCGAAGCTCCACCGGCGTCCCCCACAAGCGACCGCGAGCCCGTGGCCGGGGCGCCGGGCGTCACCGTCGTCACCGTCGCCCTCCCCATCCAAGTCTGTCAGCTCGCCCTCCTTGTCCTCCGCAATCGTCTCTAATCCCGACAACGAGCTCGACGACGACGGCGACGGAGGTGGGTACGCCCCGTAACTCCCACCGCCGCCCGTAAAAGACCATCCCAGCATGGGCCGCGCGACCGGGAACGTCGCGTCCCACCCGCAGTCGTGTGGCAGAACGATTTTCGTCAGCACCGGCAGCGCGTCCGGACACAGGCCTCCGACCGACGAGGTCGACGACGCGCGCACAGGCACAGGTTGCGGGGGGGTCGCGGACGACTGGACGAACGCCTGCAGAGGCGCACTCGTGCCCGCGACCGCGCCTTCAAGCAGACCGCCGACACCGAAACCAGGACTGCCGACCGACGCGCGACGCTGGTTCAGGCCGGCCCCCCAGCGCATTGGCGGGAAGTCGAGGGATCCGCTCGCACGCCTCAGGATCGAACGCGCCCAGCCCTCCGCGCGGCTGTGATGTCCGGCGTCGCCCTCTTCGTCATCGTCATCGTTGACGGCGGTGTCCGCGTCCCACTCCGAGTCGAGGGACACGTCCTGGCGCCAAAACTGTCGCTGCTGCTGATCTTGTTCGTGCTGATGGTCGTGGGCCCACGTCGCCCCCTCAAGACGCTGGTAAACAGGGCTTGTGGCTGCCGGTGACGGCTCCGCATTCCTATCCGCTCCATACGCGATCCCGGTCGCCCAATCCTCCTCCGACAACTGGTCGTCTGTGAGCACGCGTCGATGGATGCCCATGACCGCCGACGCCTCGGATTCCGCGTCCGATTCCGAGGCCACATGATCGAGCGCCTCGCCCCTGCACTGGTCCTGTTGCTCCTGCTCGTGCCGGTGGTCTTCCGCCGGTGGCCTGACCGTCGCCGTCGAGCTCCCCGCCGTCGCCGTCACCGATGTCGACCATGCTCCACCGTCAGCTCCCCCGCCCTCCGACGGCTGCCCAAAGGTGTTCACGCGTTCCTGGGCGCCCGCCACCACCGCCGCCAGGCCCCGCGCGGCCGCCGTCGAAGTCCCCACCGTCGGGGTCATCACCGCCAATGAGCTGCCGCTTCCACCACCGTCAACCGCCCTACCCTCGGACGCCCTATAAACTCTGGAATTGCCTCGACGAACGCCCGTAAACGCCTTCAACCCCGCCGCGACGGTCTCCCGCGCCGATCTCGCCACCGCCGACGCGTCGATCGTCGGCCGCCCGTCGGTCCCGTCGTTGGCCCCGTCGGCCGCGTTTCTCGGATGGTTCCTGGCGGAGAAGGAGGGCGGACGACGGCATAGTTAGCGGGAGCACGCATGACGTAGGACGTAATGATGTTTAGCGGGAGTATGCAAGGAATGTGCCACCAGTGCAAAAAAAAAAACGAGCACGGCAGGGCCTCGCGGCCCAAGGGTTCTGCTCACTCGATGTCAGGCGTCGCCCCTTGCTGCTGCTGCTTGGTGGCCCGCTCTTGCTTCGGGCAACGTGGATTGCGAGGGAAGGCGAACGTTTGATAAGAAGAGCTCGACTGCCGATCCAAAAGCTACTTTCCACTGAATCCCCTCGGGTATTTCGCAATTCTCCAACGGATTGTCTTATCTTCTGCTCGAACTTGTTCGGGTTGTCTATCGCGCCAATCAATTGAAAGCGAGGGCCTTCCAGCCCGGCGGACGAAGTCTGGACGAGGTTTAGAACCACTGGCGTTGAAGCGAATGCTTGAGCCCTTGACACACATCGAACCGATTACCGCCTTCGGTGTGGGTTTTTCGAAATAGCCAAGAAATTAGAGAGGGAGAGAGAGCGAAAAGGAAGAGGTATTTTCAGGTCGAAGTACATTTTTTTGAGAAGGGCCGTACATTACATACAATACACAACAACGAAACATTGGAACTTCGAGAGAGGCTAGTAGATGCAATGCAAAGTGCACAGTACAAGTGGGTGGATAATATTCGGTAGTAGATAATCGGTAAGTAAACGGAAGAAGAAACTGCTTAAAGGGCGCGTTAATCGACGGCCCGCTCTAGCCGCACTCACACTAGCTAAGGCCAACCCGCTCCTCTTTGCAACCCTCATTCCACCACACCCTTTTACCACAGCAAGAAGAAATGGAAGAACGTGGCGCTATACGAGCACAATAGAAGGAGAGGCGGACGACATGTTAAAGTGCCCCTCGAACTCCCGTCACGCTTGCGGACAACTCCCCGAAGCAAAATGAAAAAAAGCCACACAAAGTAATAATAAAGAATATTCGTAAAAAAAGAAAGGAGAGAAGTACCTGGAAGTGAAGAAAAATAAGAAGTTTGTGAAAGAGGTGGATATGAACGATAACATATAAAGCAAGCAAGAAGCTCTACAAAATGCACCCCCTTACTACACAAGGGTAACGTATACGAATCAACACCCGCTATGATCCCCACCTACAAGTCGGAAATTAACCCGTCACCCGCCGTCATTAAATCACTCAGTAATAACTACCGGCCTTCCCCCCCTCCTCCTCGCTCCCCGCAATCGGCGCCGCCATCCCCAAAAGCCCAGCCTGGCTCGCCTCCGAGTCCTTCCTGTACCTCCCGATCCTCGGCGCGCCACCGCCGCCGCCCAGCTCCTGCGCTTGCTGCTGCGCATGCTGGTGACCCTGATACGGCCCCGCGGATCCACCGTGGACGGTCACGGCCGACGGCGCGACGGCGGGCGCGCCTCGCTCGTACATGCGCACTTCGTCCGCGTGCCGGCCACGGGCGTCCGAGGAGGTAATGGACGTGAGGGTGTTGGTGCGGGGCGCGAATATGCCCGGGTCGGCCACGAGGTCGATGGCGATGGAGTTAGTGGAGAGGCGGTTGTCTGACCTGTAAATTTCGCAATATTAGCCATTTGACGCCATCCCGAAGGAGAAAAGGAAATAAATATACATACCGATGCGGCAGATTCAACGAGTTCGCATACTCCGTGCTCGAGATCGGCCTCCCATAGTTCCCAACACCCCTTTGCAAGCTCCCACCCACCGGAATCCCTGGCAACCCCTTATTGATCGCACCCAACTCATCCAGCCCACTTCCAGGGCTTAACGGCCCGCCCGCACCCGCCGCGACCGCCTGCGCGCTCATCTGATCCTCCTTCGCCAGCTGCAAGCTATACGCAAAGAGCAGCGCCACGCCACCGACGATGACGCAGAAGCCGACGAGGGCGGACACGCCGTTCACGACGGTGTCGAACATGAAGTCTCGGAGGAGGATGGCGGAGCACAACAAGGTGGCGGTCGTGAAGAAGACGTAGTACACGGGTGTGACGATGGCGGTTGAGAAGATATTGAGCGCCTTGTTGAGGTAGTTGATCTGCATCACGCCGCTCAGAACGACCATCACGAGCAAGGGGTACATGGTCCAGTCTTTAAACTGGTTGTCGTCCGGGTGTGAGGCCGTGTAGACGATGGCGGAGCCCAGACCCTGCATCGAGACGACGACGAAGGAGCCGAGTATGGAGCAGATGGAGATGTAGATGAGTGGCCATCGCTCACCCCACCGCGGCGCGGCGAGGAACACGAGCAGCAGGAGCGCAATCATGTTCACAGCGAAATACACCAAAAAGATCCATGACCCGGCGAGCGTCCAGAAGCTCTTCAGCGTCGTGGTGGTGTTTGAGGCGGGTGCGTTAATGACCAAAAGGACAGCACCGAGCATGCACTGGGCGCAGCCGATCTTGGCGGAGAAGTTGAGCTTCTCTTTCAGGAGGAGGTCGGAGAGGATGGCGGAGACGACGACGGAGACGGCGCCGAGAGGAGTCACGAGGATAGCGGGGGAGAAGGCGTAGGCGGCCACGTTACAGAGTTCGCCGACCAACACTTTTGAAAGGAGGTGATAGGTTAGTTAGAGGTAGGTATAGGGCGTGGCGGAGTGGAAAGTAGGTGGTGGATGTAGAAGCGGAGCGAGTAGTGGAGTTGGGACGGGAAGGAGAAGGAGGGTGGGTATGCCGAGTGGTGTATATAAAGCGAGCCGTGATGGCAGCACCGCGCTCCAGTACGGTACTCAGAAAAGAAGACAAGGAAGGTGAACAGGTGGCAGCGGGCGAAGGGGATGTGGAGGTATATACACAACTCTTGGCTTCGCGCTTTTGCGCTCGCATTTAACAACTAAAGAGTTGCGGGGTGTGCATGACAAAAAAGTGACTAAAATAATAGCTGTTGGCTCGCGCTTCGCACTGGCAGCAAGGACGAAGGAATGTAAAACACAACTGGTGGCCTCGCGCTTCGCGGCGGCAGAAAAGTTCTCCACTAAACCCACTCTCTTTGACTCTCTCCAAAACACTCACTCAAAATTAGCCCACCCCACCACAGAGGATTCTTCAAATACCCATGCCCCTGCCCCGGCCTCTTATTATCCGCCAAATTGCTATCCAGCAAACCCCTCTTCTTCAACACAAAGCTGCTCCCAATCAGGAAGGCCGATCCTAGCGCTAGCGAGATCCCGACAGCCTTATGCCACGCGGGCGCGTCGGCCGCTGTTGTTGTTGTTGTGTCAAGAGTTGAGGTGGAGGGGAGGGAGGAGATGGTGGGTAGTGCGCTGGAGAGGGTCGCGGTCGCGGAGGCGACGGCCTGGAAGGCCGAGTTCCAGCCGGCAGCCGAGGTCGCTGGCCGGGCTATGGGGGCTAGGGGGAATGACATGGCGGTGTTGCGAGGTACGAGTGCCTGGTTGAGGAGGTTGGATTAGAGGCGATCGTCGCTATATGGCTGATGGCGGGGTCCCCACTCGCTCTCCGAGGATCTCAATCTAAGCCCTCGCTCTCCCTCGCTCGCCGTCCGCAATGCGATCGTGTCAAAGGTGCAGTGTGTGCAGCCAGTCTCCAGTCCTTGGCGATGGCGATGTGTCTCCTTCCTCTTCGCCTCCACTCGCGCCGCACGGCCAATTCACAAGCCTTCCTTCCCAGCCAAGAACCCTCCTCCCTCCTTCCCACCCAGCTGCGATCCTCACCGTAGCGTATGCCCGTCCCCGCTCTCAATGGCGATGATGCGGCTCAACGGCAGATACGAGGGTGGTGTGAAGAGGGAACACAACACGCAATATGATGATACGCGCAAGAAAGGGAAAGCGAGGCACGGTCTGAAACGCACTCTGCCAAAGTGGGCTGGCCGTTCGTTGGTCCAGACAGCTCTGGTCTCTTGGAACTTGGAACGATGGCAGTGGGTGAACGTGACGAGGACGGGCGTCGATGGCGGCGTCGGGGGAGTAGGCGGGGACGGCGAGAACGATGACACGCCGCGAAATGAAGCGAAGGTGGGGGGTTGGGTCGTCGCTCCGCACTGTGGGCTGATCGGCGAGGCAAAGTGAGGCGATGGTTTGTGCGACCTCACGACCATCCAATAGGGCTGTCAAAAGTCTGAATGTGTCTTTCTTTATCACTGGAAAAAACAAAAAAAAAATAACAAAATAATTAGAAAGCATTTTGAGAATAAGCACAGGGAGAATAGTGTCAGTGTCCAGCGTTCATTTTTAAAGGTGTAAAAGGCCGCCTATTCTCCGCCAAGGGGTCGGAAGTGGCGTTAACGTCCGATGAAACAGACAAACTCGGTTCCATTCACCCTCTGCACCCGCATCCGGGCACCCTCAACCTTATCCACACACATGCGCTCTCAGGAGAAACCTTCCTCACAGCTGTCCTCAATCCCACATTCAAAACCACCCGGCGCAATGAGCGGCTCGATTAACTCCCGCCGGCGGCGGGTGACGGCCATCCTCATCGTCTCGACCATCATGCTGGCCGCCCACACGCTGCGGATGGGGCTGCTGGGATCGTCAATGGGTGGGGCTGCGGATGCCGTGTTGGAAGGGATGGAGGAACTGGAACGTGTGGACGCGTCTGGGTTGCCAATACGGCCATCAATGGCGGTATTAGAGGGGATGGAGGATGGGGCGGCTCATGTAAAGGGAGCTGGGGACGCGCGTACGCCACCAACGGCGGGAATGCTGGAGGTTCCTTCGACGGCAGGAGCGGTGACGCTCCTCTCGACCCAATATCTCTCAACACTGTCCTCGCAACCGCCTCAACCAACGCACAAGACGCTCCTCCTTTCAAACCCGCCCCTGCCGCCATCTATACCGCAGGTCATACATCAGATCTGGTGGCAGTCCACCAACCTGGCGCAGATCCCCGCCCCATGGAAATACTGGGTCAAGACGTGGACGGACAAGAACCCAGGATATCTTCATCACTTGCTGGATGGAGAGGGGGCGAGTAAATTTGTGGAAACGTGTTTCAGTGAGAGGGTCAGGGAGGCCTACGAGAGGCTCCCGATGATGGTGCAGCGGACCGATTTTTTGAGGTATGCAAGGAAAGGAAGGGGAGTTTGTTTTTGACCCTCGCGCGAAGCGCGCTTTTGGACGACGCGCTCTTCTGTAATATGTGCACCGACCTTAACGAAGCGCGTATCCTTTTACCACCCGCCCTACTGTACCCCTCGTCGCTGGCACGAAACGGGGTGCAACGTATTCCTTCGCTCCTACCCCCTAGTCCTCACGCACCCGAACTTTGCGCGGAGCGTGGTCACTACTCCCTTCCCATTTTAACCCCTAGTCCATGCGGCCGATCCTCGCGTGCATCACCGTCTTCCGTTGTTGTTAGCCCACGGTTCGGCGTACTTCGATAATCTTCTGTCCCATCGCGCCCTTCTACTTCCTCACTTTCTTTCCCCACCGCCGCCTCTGCCTTCCGCTAACCACCTCACAGATACGCCCTGCTTTACATCCACGGCGGCCTCTACGCCGACGTCGACACCATCCTCCTCCGACCCCTGTCTGCCTGGCACCTCCACCTGCCCTCCACTCTCGACCTCTCCACCATCAACATCATCATGGGCAAGGAGTGGAATCGTCGCGAGAACCAGGACGTCGAGCACTCCTTCCTGAACCGCATGTCCATCGGCACCTGGACGCTCTTGGCAGCGCCGAGGCACGAGCTGTTTGGGATGCTGCTGACCGAGCTTGTGGGGAAGATCGAGCAAGCAACCGGCACGAGGCTCGCGAGCGTCGACAGCGTGGTGGAGTTGTGCGGGCCGAGCTTCTTCACCACGATCCTGGAGTCTTACCTCCTGTCACGCCACAACACGACCCTGGACTCCATCTCCACGCCCTCCAAACCGGACGAGGACGAGCTGCCACGCGTGGGCGAGAACAAGGATCACGTCGTAGGGGACATGTTGATCATGGGCGTCACGAGGGTCAGTCCTGGCG
>JADGJL010000395.1:0-22665 GCA_027600665.1 Irineochytrium annulatum
CGGGTGGGGCGGGGGTTACCGGAGAGGTTTCGGGTATCGGGATAACCATTATGGGAGAAGGTAAGGTTCGAATTTGGCAGGGGTGGACGCACGATTGACTGACGTATCGCATAAAAGTTTCCAAACCCAGAGTTTTCCGCAGGGATTCGCTTCGGGTTCTCGGGCGACGCGGCCAGCGGCACCTGCAGCGCCTTCGTTCGGTACAAGGGAGGCGAGTGGGTTTGGGGGTACTAGACGCAGATAACAAACGAGCCCATGAATTTTTTTAACAAATAAGTACATAAGTTTAATTTATGGAGTATGTTACTGTTCTTAAGCGGCTTTGAACTGGGCTATTTCTTCCCCCCACGCCTACGCTTGCCTCTGGGAGCGATAGAAACTCGAGGTGCAGGCCTCTTCGGAGAAACAGGAAGCGGGTTTATGGGTCGATCCTGCCTCTTAAGGGCGTTCACGACGCTCTGGACACGGACGGACTGATGCGTTTTAGCGCCCGCTGCCTCGAAAAAGCGTCCTAGAACTGCTTGAGTAGGCTCGGACCTTCGCTTATCCTACGGTTTCCATCAATGTCCGTTTTTTTTTTTTTTTTCCAATGTCAAAGAACACACCATTTCTCGAATGACGGGCAGCAGAACGTCCGTCGTCTTCATAGGCGGATGTCCCGCCTTGTCCTCCAAAAATTCCTTGATGCCCTCTAAGTCCGGCTGGCCAAATACAAACTCTTCCATACTGGTGTCCACCTGGGGGTTTAGGTAGGCCTCAAAAACGCGCGGGTCCGGAAACCCTTCCGGCAAGTCTAGAGCACGAGCTCTCTTACGCTAAATATGACAAATGTTATCAGCTTAGAGATTTAGGGACGACTAACTTACGAATTTTTTTTTGAACGCAGAAGGCCTCGGCTCCTTCAACCCAAGCTGAATGGATTTGACCCAATCGCTGAAACTCGCAAGAAACTGCAGCTGGTCCCCAGAATCCGCCGACGCCTCATCACCCTTATCCAAATCCGCAAATTCCCGCAAAATCTCCATGGCCGTGACATATCCAATCGTGGGCACCCCGTCCGTGTAATCGCTTCCCAGCAAATACGCAAGAAGGATCAAATGCCGACGCTGCAAACCCATCGCCTTCTCGAGCTGATCCAGCGAGTAAACCTCAACGTACTTGTTGACGTTAAACACGTTCTTGTACACCTTGTTGCCTCCAAACAAAAACACGTCCGAATCATCGGTGATGATCCCATCGACGAGCTCATTTGACAGCAACCACGCGCACTGACTCTCGGCCTCCATGGGCGCGATGATATACGGCAGACCAAACAACTTTAGCAACTGTTGAGATTCCTGGATCATCTCAGAGGTGATCGTATCGGCGTCCCTCTTATCCTTTCGGTTCCTGCTTACGAGCAAGCTCATCTTGTCGATAAGATTCTCCGAGACCTCGTCCAGACCCTTGTTCTGGATCTGTGCGACGAATTTCGCAAACTCCTCGTCCTCCTCCGGCTGGGCCGGGGCCACGCCAAGGCGTTCTTCGTCGTCGTCATCGTGACTTGGTGCCTCGTGGACAACATCCTCAGCCAAGTCATCGCTGTCGGAGTCGTCAAGGTCTTTGGCAACACCGTGGGCGCGAGAATAGGGGCTGAGGGCTGAAGGGTACCCTTCCTCCGCGTCGGTCGCCTCTTTCGCCTCCGCCATGGAATACATATCTTCGTGCACATCTGCTTCCGCCTTCGGCTCCGGCTTCGGCCTGTCCACGTCTATCAAGGTTTCTTCGCGCCCTCCAGATTCGTTCTCTTTAACAACGGGCGAAAGCGGCGGTGGGATCACGTCGATTTTCACCACCGGAGATGACTTCTCCGGACCTTTCGTTTTGATAAGTTTCGCTTGTTCGCGTCTGAACAAGCTATTCTCCGACTTCCTGTCGTTTTCAACCCATGAGGCTTTAGAGCCCCTCGAAACTGCGGGTCGCTTGCACGGTGATGAACTCCAATCTCCAATCTTGTCCGACTCCTTCACGCCGCCAAGAACAGAAAAATTTGGCTCCACTTTAATTGAAGGCGCCTCGTGAGCCATGCTCGGAGAATTCGAGGACACAGAGGTCAATAAGTGTGCTCTTTGCTCCAGCATCGCGATTCTCAACGTTCCGGACTGCCTAGCAGGACTCTCCGGGAGCGAAGCCAATTTGCTTTCCTTCCGCTCGCCCGAAAACGGAGCTTGGTCAAGCAAAGGTTCATCTTCATCATCGGAAAACAAAGGTTCATTTATCATCTTCAGGTTTTCCAGACACGCGACGAGGAATGCTCGAATGAATGCAATCGCTTCCACTTTGGGGCCATCACGCTCCCAACTGGGTAACTTCTCTGTTCGTCTCGTCGTGGCAAGCACCCTGTAGAGAAGAAGCTCTTCATCCTCTTGAGCAAACGCCTCTTCCATAAAGTCAAAGTAATTCGGATAATAAGTTGCAAGCCCCTGCGGTGCACGGAAAACCCAATAATTCAGCATATCCCCGCCACTCAAACCGGCAGGCAAAGGCGGAACTTGAATTCCGGTTATATCCAAGGGAGAAATATCAGGTCCTGCAAGCTTCTCATCCGCATCAACCAGATTCGGTGCCGAGTGATCCCAATCATTGCTGATAGTCGCTTCGTAAACGGGGATAGCAGACGGCCCGCTTGATTTCCGCCAATATTCGCCTTCTTTAAAAAGGCCCTCAATGTCGAGCGTTGACACATTATCACCGATATGGCTGGAGGAATTTTTATTGTCGCTGCCAGCATGCGTGCCGTTAAATGCCCGCACACCGCCATTCTCTTTATAATCCGCCATCTGACAGTCGGAATTACAGTCGAAATGCAAATAATCCACATCCTCCAATTCGGCAGCGTTCGCACTCGACTCCATATACGCCATATCTTCGCCCTCGTCTGCGACCGTCATCGACTGCAAAACACCCTCGTCGACCTTCACCTCTTCAAAATCCTCATCATCATCCTCCTCGTCGGCCTCTTGTACGGTATTTAAATGGCCACCTCCTTCATCCTCGCTGTCGATAATTTCGATCTCTGTGATCTTTCTCTCCCTCTGTATAAAACCGGATAGCTTGCCGCTGATTTTCCCCCTCTCAACTAGTCTTGTAAAACCTTGCTCCCGCCACGCCATCGTGTGACCCGCCCCGGCCGCATCATCGTTTTTTATCAGCACGTATTCTCTCCCCTTCATGCTCGCAACGCGCTTAGGGACGACAATCTGCCTCTCCTTCAACTCTCGTGCTTTCGTTCGCTTCGCCAACGCCGGGTTCGTCGTCACGCCGCCAGTTTTTGCGATATCAAATAGCTTCTCCGTAAGCGTATTTCGATGTACCAGATTGCGAATTTGAAGGAGCGAAAAGTCGATCGGCGTTGGGGCCTTCATCAGCTCATTAACGCGTGACGATGACGCCTGACGGGAATTCGTTTTCAACTCTAGGATGATTTGATATTGTCGCTCAACCGGGATAGACGAGAAGGTCGTGGAATCAAGGTTGAGAGAGTTCAGATCAACTGAATTCCGATGGGTTTGAATGAAATCGTGCAGCTCCCGCTCGTCAGCCAGTCGAGGATCATTCGCAAGCGTAACGGTCGCACTGCAACGTTTATTCAAAATTTCTCTAATGGTTACGGCATTTACCACTTACGCGATCTCATCTAATGGCGGCAATTCATAATCGTCACGTCTCTTCTTCAGTTTCGATGGTGTTATCTTAATTGGAGACGGCGTCGGTTCCGCAGGTGCGAGCTCGGGTGGTTCCGGGTCGCTAGCATTGCTGTCGTCGCTATCCATCGCGGTGGAGGCACCTTTCTTTTTCGACTTCACCTTCTTCCGTTTCCGCTTCCGCGATGTTGGTAAAGAAATCACTGTATCTTCCATATATACGGCGCTATCATCGATGCCAGTTCCCGCTGATGGTACTTTCCTACCACCGCAAGTTAGCTCTCAAGCCTTCCGATTAATCGAATGAACACATTCGTATTGTCACAACAATCACCTCGGCGCATTGGCAGCACCCACTGCGCGGAGTTGCAACTGCGCTTGCAGCAACTTCTCAGCCGTTTTCGCCACACCCGAATCAGCGTCCGTCCTCCGTCTCCGCCGCGCAGCAACCGTCGCCCTCTTCAGCGTAGGAACGGAGCCTGTGGGCCGGAGAAATAAGCGCGTGACAAGCGCCATCAGGCAATAAACCGCCCCTCATACCATCAAAGACGAAAATCGGCCTTATTCCGTTAAAAAGCAGCTTGCAAATTCTACGGAAGAAGCCCAGGATGTGTGCGCCCCGAACAGGGTTCCCTTCGGCGTCTCTCATGGCCTTCAGAAACTGGTGCAGCCATATGCTCGCGTCCACTGCCACCTTCTTTCCGGCAAGCGTCTCCAGCCTGACGTTCGAAGAGGCGGGTTCAATAAGCTGCCATAGCCCCTTGACACCCTAAAACGCAGCAACGTTAGCTCAATGCGTCCTCGCAGCTCATCCATACCATGCGATCCAATGTCTACTTGTACGTCAAAAGTACGCCGTTGCAAAGACATCATGTATTGAATCCGAAGAAGTAATAACCCCACTTTTATGAAACACGAGAATATTCCAAATTTTCAATTATGCACCCGAAGCGAGTTCGATTGCCTATCGGCCAACGTGAAAACAGAGCGAGCAGGTTGACATCATCAGTCGACATTTCAAACTTACAGTGTCCTCAACATTACATTATTTTATGCACTCGCGAACATCAAGCCTGCAGTCTGTGGACGATTTGCATCGAGTTTTCAGAGGGTTTCGTGCGGCGATGCCTTGGAAGGGACGACATACGACAATGTATCGTCACTTAATAAATTTTCAGAAAAAACATTACAGGGATGCCCATCTTCTTTTTTCCAGCTTAAGCTCAACAGGGGCTTATATTCATCTGACGGAGCAGCTTCATGTAACGGCGCCCGAAAGGCGCGCGAAATAAGAAGTTATTTTGAAGACACTGTGCTTGAAGAGGGAAATACTATTCTGCGTGTGCAAAATAAAAATAATCAACGTCCTACACCCGCCGCAGACCTTCATTATGGGTTATAGTGGTTTTACAATAACTCACACCACACGATGAGCGCGTGTAAAGAGCCTTGCGAAAAAGAGGTGAGGGAAGGGAAGCGAAAAGTGAAGTGCGAATGAACATACCAGCAACGACGAGAGAGAGAGAAAAAACCGATGTCGGGACACTATAATAGACGAGCGATAACTGCGGGATATGCAAGTATGAAATGAGAACAAGGGCTTAACAGACTCCTCGTATTAAAGCATTGAAGAGCATTCGGTAATCCGCATTCCAGCCCAGCCGACGCCAGAACTTAGATGTAAACTTCGCCACTTCGCTTAGTTCGAATCTAATTCGACCAAGGCTGCGAAAAAAGGTTGGTCGACTCCCGCAACCATTAAGCAGGGTCTTTTTGAACCAAGGCGAAACAAACATGGATATACTTTCAGACCATGTTGCTGTCATCATCCTCATCCGTTGCATCAATTCCAAGATCATCATGACGTCCTAAACGCTTCGAGCGCGTCGACAAGCATGTCAAACGAATATGGCTACAGCATATTTCAAACGGTCTGAATTGTGCCAGCGATTTCGATGCAATTTTAGGCCTAATATCAAAATCCGGGTTTCGAACGAAGGCCACCATGAGAGGCACTTTTATTCTTAGCAATATCTGCTACGTGGGCGCAAATGGAAGGCCAGTAAGAGAAGAGCCAAAAAATGCAAACTGGCAGAACGAAAATAATTAAATGTCCATCAACGCCAAGGCTGCCAGTTAATTCCGGAAATGCTTGTTGAATTCGCGGCCTTAACAACAAGTCAGTAAGCATTGTCGAAAGATGTCAGCATCGCCACATACCGATAAGCATCCGTCGAATCTCGCTTGTGCCAGCACCAATCTCGTAAAGCTTCGCATCGCGAAGCAGCCGCCCAGCCGGATAGTCGTTAATGTACCCGTTTCCGCCAAGGCACTGGATGGCATCGAGCGCGCACTCCGTCGCCCGTTCGGCAGCGTAAAGAATGACGCCGGCGCAGTCCTGTGGGCTAGCATGGCCCTCGTCAGCCGCGCGAGCCACGGTGTGCACATATGAACGCGACGCTCCAAGCTTTGTGTACATATCGGCCATTTTCGCTTGGATCAGCTAGAGAGCGCGTCAGTCCTGCCCGTTCATTTCGGTCTGCACACAAACCTGAAATTGACCAATTTGTTGACCAAACTGCTCACGTTGATGCACGTAAGGGATGACGACGTCCAGGGCAGATTGCATGAGACCCAAAGGCCCCGCAGCGAGCACCAATCTCTCATAATCGAGTCCGCTCATAAGGACGTACACTCCCTTCCCGACGGCGCCCAACACGTTCTCGGCAGGGACCTCGCAGTCCTCAAAGACGAGCTCGCAGGTGTTTGAACCCCTCATTCCAAACTTGTCTAATTTTGGCGACTTCGTAAAGCCTTTGAAGTTCTTATCCTCGTTAGCGACGATATTTATCTCCTAATATACCTTTTCAATCAAAAACGCCGTGATCCCCTTCGGCCCAGCGTTCACGTCAGTCTTGGCGTAGACGACAAGGACGTCGGCGTCGGGGCCGTTCGTGATCCAGAACTTCGTCCCGTTCAAAATGTACTTGTCCCCCTTCTTGTCAGCACGGATTTTCATAGAAACAACATCCGACCCGGATCCAGCTTCGCTCATTGCAAGCGCTCCGATGAAGTCACCGCTGATAAGGTTCGGAAGGTATTTTGCCTTTTGTGCGTCGTTCCCGTTGCGGACGATTTGGTTCACGCACAAGTTGGAATGGGCGCCATAGCTCAAAGCGACGGACCCAGAAGCGCGAGAGATCTCCTCCATGACGATGCAATGAGCAAGATAACCCATTGACTGTCCACCGTATTTTTCTGCTCTCGTCAGCGATCACGGACGAAGACAGCAAGGAAACCAACCAGGTGCCGTTATTCCTAGCAGTCCCATATCGCCGAACTTCTTCCACATGTCCATGGGAAAGTTGTTCGACTTGTCGATCTGCTCCGCCCTTGGCGCCAACTCCTTCTGGCAGAACTCATGGACGGCATCGCGCAGTTCGTGCAACTCGGGAGACAGGCCCACGACACGCTTTTCATACGAGTCGAAGGTCGACAGGCGTCGCGACGACGCCCTGGCGACGACGCCGATGCGGGATCGGAATGATGAGAACATAAACAGAAAGTCAAAACGTTTTGCCAACTTCTAGAGGATGATGTTGCATAACGAAAGGTACATAACAGCAAGAATTTGAGATAAATTTATAAAGTGCAGCAAGGGTTTTTATATTGATCATGTCTTTTTTACGTTGCTCTCCCTATGGCAGAGTAAAATTAATTAGCAGGAGAAGAAACCGGAAATGCTTGTAATAAAGCAAAATAAAAGAAGAAAAGAAGTGACAGCAAATTCCTCATAGTACGACTTCCATGGCCTTATCCCAGAAATTGACCTCGAGCTCCGTAGCCAGTAAAAATGTGTCCCGCAGGGCAATAAACCGTTCATCCGTAGGTCGATGGCTCTCATACAAGCCATTTAGAACATCTGTTCAAACCACATCAGCATGCAATTAAAAGAAAAATGTTGCTTACCCCTGCCGACGACGCAGTGCTCCTGGAAATCGCCACGCCCGTAATTCTGAATCCACGTCCAGTACGGGTTGCCGTCGCGCTTCGTCGCCGGATCCTTAATGAGCCGGGCACCAACCTCCCCGTACCCAAATAAGCACGGTGCAATAGCCACTCTCAGGTCAAACATGTCGCCTTGACAAAGAAGCGTTGAAAAAGTAAGATCTTGAAGGATCCCCAACCTGCAAGTCCTCTCTCCATCACAAAGCGCGTGTACGCCAGGTTTTGAAGACCTTCGCGGGTGTCTTCTAGCTCGGCGAGGGAGATGCCCCACTCGCGGCAGTACTGTTTGCGCACACTTAGCTTTTCCTCCATACACAAGACTGACCACACCTTAACATGCATTTCCGTCTCCTTCGCAATGCCAATAACGGTCTCAGCGGCATTGGCGATCTCCGCGATGTTGGACCCTTTGTAGCTAGCTACCGCGTGGATGCGGGCATAGTGTCTAAAATTTGTCAGCAATAAATCTACTCTCGCAACAAGAATCTTGACTTAACACAAACCTCAAAAAGATGTAGTCTTGCCGAATGAAGTATTTAAAACACTCGATCGGAAGGCTTCCATCTGCGACACCCTTCACGAACGGGTGGTTCACGTATTTCCCCCACGCACCATCCGCTTTCGAGAAATCGATGAGGCGATCCACGAAACTGACGGCTGATTTTGGAACGTCCGTCGCCTTGAGCATGTGCATGTGATTGAGCGGTCCGTTGCCGTGTCCGACTAGGCGGTGGCTAGAGATAGCGCCAGCAACGAAGGCGACGCCGCTTTGCACAGCAACCTTTAACGACTCCCCTTTCGCCAGATTCGCCGCAATAGCTGCTGACAAAGTGCATCCTGTGCCGTGCGTGTTGGCGGTGTCCACAAAGACGTTGCGAATTTCGGTTATCCCGCTCCCGTCGTGAAGAATATCCACAACCTCCATCGAGCCGTCGGCAGTTGGCACAGGCATGTGTCCGCCCTTTAATAAAACCGCCGTTGCACCCATACCATGAAGAGCGCTGCCCAGACGAAAAATAAACGTCATGCTGAATGATCTACGTAGCCCCGGCATGGCATCAACTCACCGAGCCGCTTCGCGCATGTCGTCCAACGAGGTGATTCTGAGCCCGGTCAAGAGCTCGGCCTCGGGTATATTTGGCGTAAGCACGGTCGCCAACGGAAGCAGACGCGTCTTTAGCGTCGTGACCGCATCCAGGGACAGCAGCGGTCTTTGGGATGACGTCGCAACCATGACGGGGTCGACGACGAGATTCATGCGCCGCTTGCCCTCCTCGCCTGGGTAGTACCGCGCCAATGTGTCGCAGACAGCGTCTATAATCTTGGCGCTGAAGAGCATACCGGTCTTCATCGCGTCGGTGCCGATGTCGTCCATGATCGATGTGATCTGACATGAGATCGCGTCCACATCGAGGGGCACCACATGCTGGACGCCCACGGTATTTTGGGCCGTTATCGCCGTCACGGCCGACGTCCCGAACACG
Organism: Irineochytrium annulatum; assembly: GCA_027600665.1. NCBI lineage: Eukaryota > Fungi > Chytridiomycota > Chytridiomycetes > Chytridiales > Chytridiaceae > Irineochytrium > Irineochytrium annulatum. The sequence goes on from JADGJL010000395.1 coordinate 9,176, forward strand.
TTGTGAACCGTGAAGGTCTTCAGATCCGCCTGGATTCCGGCCCCACCGCCGCTGTCGCTGCCCGCGATTGTCAGGACTCTGCGCATTTCGGCAAAAGACAAGACAGGTTGTGTTCAAGCCCATGTATTTTTTATTTTATGCTGCACAACACGTCTGCAGCCTACTTTCGATATCGCGCCAACGTTTTCTCCAGCCTCTCACACTTCGAATCGAACTTCTCTGCGGTCTCTTCCAAGCGCTTTTCGAGGTTTTCCATCCGCTTCGTAAACTCGAGCTGGAATCCTTGCAAGCCTTCCATGACAGCTACCGTAATGTCAACAAAGCTAGTTATCGAGCGCGACATACCTTTCAGGTCAATCGACCGAACCCGCTCAATCTGCTCAAGCTTCAAAATCTGCTCTTCGAGCCCCTGGATCGTGTGTTGCGCATTGAGGTTTAAGGGCCGGTGCTTCCCCATCGTGAAAGTCAACCTCGACAGCTTTGAATCCTTTTTGCCGTGTATCGCGGGATCAATGCGGTGAATTTTGTCAAGCTCGACCGCGAGGGTGTTGTCTTTGAAGGCCTTCTCCAGCTTTCCAATCTGATCGCTCGGGATTTCGAGCTCAACGATAAAGATCTTCTCCTCCCCGGTGAGTTGTATGTTGACCGAGGATGTGTTGAAGTTTCGTTCAAAGAACCACGCCAGGTCGGGTTGCGTTTCCTTCGAATAATTAAATTCCAAGCATGCCTTCAACTCAAGCTCCCCACCAACCTTCCACACCTGCCACGACAGCGACGTTTTCACCATGAACGAGGCCTCCCGGATCTCCGCCATGGCGGCTTGATTGTGAAGTGAATGAAGCTGATGTCAAATTTCACGCCACTTCACCACCCCCACATCGCCTTGGGTCGATGCTGCCGCGATGACAACGCCCGCGGAGATTAGCGTTAAGTCTCATCGTAGTCCGCCCATAATCGAAGGTGCAATTATGGCCGTATGCGCTTTCTACATAGGCCTCTGCATGGTATGCAATTTGTCACCGCAACAGTTAATGTGAACAGGCTGATGCCGGCATGTGGGTTGGGATGCGTTCAGCGTGGCTCTGTCTCGTCATTATGGCTTTGGTACTCGTGCGGACGAGCAGCGTCGTTAAAAGTGGTTTGCAAGCAACAGTTTATGGTTTACGATTGATTTTTGTTTAGAGTCCCTCTTGATATTGAAGGATCTCGGCGTCCAAACGCAAACGACCTATTTTTTCGGCCAAGCGAGGACCATCTTTATTCCCATATCGGCAATTAAGCACGCGTTTATCAATGAGGGAATATCTATGTTCCAAGTCAGATTCTATTTGGCGATATTGACGACGGATAACAAGATCATTGTCGTGTTTCCGGTTGGTGTTCATTGAAACGCGGCGTCTCATTACGAGCAGAATCTTCTTCCCAAATTACCAGTTCTGCAGAAGACACGTCGACAATTGGATGCAGCGCTTCAACCACAGTAATTATTGTACCATCAAGTGTTTCTTCCATTACGTTATTTTATCGCCACATACCAGCTTGCTGTTAATTTTAATAAACAACAAACATGGCACATAACCCTCAGGATGCGCAATTTTGGGTAACTAAATACAATTGCGTTAGACCCTGTCAAATCGTATGTAATCGTCATGCTATCTTTTACATATATTCATGCCCCTAGAAACGAGACTTGCACGAGTAACAGATAGCGCCATCCAGATTATTGTGCGCAGCGAACCAAACAACGCGAGATGCCCAGTCACTGATACGTTCATATCAATGCGACGCGCATTGGTCTCCGTCGACGACCTAGACGAAGTAAGCAGTCTGCAGCCTTCCGTTGGATTCCGCACCCTCCGCGGACCCGTCACATCGGCTTACTGTCATTCTGACCCGCTCTGGAACCCGAGTCTGACCTCAACAGGGGGTGGCTTGTGCAAGCATTGGCGCGTTGTGCAACCTGACGCTCTTTAAACCATCTGATCCTCCCTTGGACACCCGTGCGCCGGAACGAAGAACTGGGACTGCCTTCTGAGGAGAAATGTTCAGCTTCGACATAACTCAGTAGCTCAGTCCTGTCTCAGTTGTTGATATGGAACCATCTCACCGAGATGGACCTCTGCATCCATTCGCACACGGTGTAGCAGGACGTGATAGAATACGATTACGACGCTTTCAACCACGTCCCACCAGCCAGGCGGCCCCACAAACTACTGCTGGGACACGTTCAGTCCAAAAGACTTTCGACCGTATGTGCGAACGTCTGCAGGCTGGGACCGACAGTGATGCGATCACGGGGCTTGTGGACGATGATGATGTATTCTGTCCTGTTTGCATTTTTTGTGGTGATTGCTTAATCTCAAAAGGATCTTGGGTGACTGCTTGGATTTCCTCTTTCGCGCAATATAGTTACTTGAATCTTCACCGTTATTGTTGTTGACAATATAATAGTAATACGATGTGATGCATTTACTCACAAACAAAAAGCAACGTTACAGAAACACAAAAAACGCGACAAAACCTAACCATTTTCTCATTGTCCGATGACGGGAAAGCTGCTGGCAAACTCAATAACCTCCTTCTTCAACGTCTGAATTTCTGAGACAGAGCTGCCATTCCCGACGGCGTCCTTGAAGTCCTTAAACTTCGAGCCTATAAATGCACTTCAGGTTAACATCTGCCTCTCTCACTCGCCAACAAAATGAAGGTACGCACCCGAAACGCCCTTTTTGATCTCAATAGCGCACTTGATAGCCCTATCGACATACGTCGCGATCCTCTCAAAGTCCTCCTCCACCATCCCCCTGCTCGTCATGGCCGGGCTCCCCATCCTCAGTCCATGCGGGATCAGCGCGCTCTTATCCCCCGGCACCGTATTTTTGTTCGTCGCGACATTAATCAGCTCCAGCACCCTCTCGGCCCTCGCACCGTCGATCCCCAGCCTCCTGAGATCCAAAAGCAAAAGGTGCGTGTCCGTCCCGCCCGCGACCATTTCGTAGCCAAGCTTTCGGAACCCGGACTCGAGGGCCTTGGCGTTTTTAAGGACCTGCTCTTGGTAGGACTTAAAGGAGGGAGATTGGGCCTGCTTGAGTGCGACGGCGAGGGACGTAATAGTGTGGTTGTGGGGGCCGCCTTGGTGGCCGGGGAAGACGGAGGCGTTGATAGGTTGCTCGAGGTCGTACATCACATCTGTGGGGTCATGTGTGAACATCCATCAAGCCGATAAGCAGCAACACCAACCTTTCCCCTTCTTGTCGACGGAGCGCACGCCTTTCCGGTAGAAAATCATAGCCCCCCTCGGTCCCCTCAGCGTCTTATGCGTTGTGGTCGTGACAATATCCGCCCACTCGAATGCGCTCGGCAACAGCCCCGCCGCGATGGGTCCACTAATATGCGCGATATCCGCCAGCAGGTACGCCCCCACCTTGTCCGCGATTTTCTTCATCCGCGGGTAGTCCCAGTTCCTCGGGTATGCCGACGCGCCAGCAATGATGACTTTTGGTCTGTACAAGGCCGCTGTCTTTTCGAGCATGTCAAAGTCGATGAGACCGGTCTTCTCGTCGAGGCGGTAGGGCATCGAGTCGAAGTAGATGGAGACGGCCGAGATCTTCTTAGTCTCGGTTTGGAAACCGTGGGAAAGGTGACCGCCGTGAGGAAGATCCAGGCCCATTAAGCGATCGTGGGGCTTCATGATGGCGTTGTAGACGTAGAGATTCGCGGGGGCCCCTTCAGACTACGTCAGCAACAAGCCGAACCTATCAAAAAAAAAAAAAAAAAAAGAAATGTTACCGGAAAGCGCCTGCACGTTCACGCCCCACTTCGCCGGGTCCAGGCTGAAGGCCTCCAGCGCCCTCTTCTGACACAGAATTTCCGCCTGGTCGATGAACTCGTTCCCGCCGTAGTATCGTGCTCCCGGGTAACCCTCCGAGTACTTGTTCTGCATTACTGACCCCAAAGCGTCCATGACGGCCCTCGACGTGAAGTTCTAGTGTAACAAAACATCATCGGGCCTGTCAGCAATGCAGTCGTGGGAAAAAAAGACATGAAGCGCATAAGTAAGACCCCGCACCTCTGACGGGATCAGCACGATGGACTCCTTCTGCCTCCGCTTCTCGTTCTCGATGATGCTGAAGACCTCCGGATCTTCCTCCGTGAGGGGCTTGTTGAGGGCCTGTCATTAAAGCCGAGCCCGATTCGTCCAAGTGAAGAGGTCTGTCGTTAGAGTCGACCAGCAAGCCAGTGAGAATGGCTAGCTCACCTTCGCGTTCTCCACGCACTCAGAGGATGCATTCCGGACCTGGAAGAGCCTCGGAGACGCGCGCGCGATGCGCCGGGCGGCCAGGGCTCGTGAAAGGAGCATTGGGGTTAGTGGAGAGAAAGTGGGGCCGAATGCGGTCAAACTCTTCGGTGATCGTGATGACGAAAGGGGATAAGCACAAGGCGAAGGCCAAGGAGCCCGAACGCGCGACGGCTTCCGCGAGCGAGGCTGAGGGAGAGGACGATGGCCTGCTGGAATTCGACGAGGATGAGCAGATGCGGATTATCAACGAGGTATTTTAATCCCTCATCCATCCTTGGCCGTGCCTGCCAAACCTAACGAGGAAGTGTCTCGAAAGACCGGCGTGCTTCACAAGCTAAAATCCGCCAAGGAACTAGCGGAAGAGGACGAGCCGCCGCTCGTAGCAACATCGTGGGTTTCTCTGTTGTAATACGCGTCAAGTTCGCTGGAAGTCCTAACGCGTTTCAATCCACAGAATCCTCCTCGCCGTCCCTCTAACCCTCTTCCAAATCGTCCTTGACTACGCCGTCCACCTCCAATACGGCTTCGAAGAGAAATTCACTCTGACCCGCGTCGCGACGCGTGGGCCGCCCTTCTTCCTCGCCATGCTCGTCATCATCTTCGTCACCTCCAAATTTCGAAACCACTACCTGATGCAGGCCCTGTTCGCCATAACCTCCGCGGCGGCCGGTTGCTGGATCGTAATGTACTCGGAAGGATTCGAGACATTTGGGAACATGTTAAAGACCCCGGGTTTGGCGTGCGTGTGGGTTTATACGGTGATACAGATGAGGTTGGATGTGGCCACGGCGAGTTTGGTGGTGCCGCTGGGTTATTACTTTAGGGAGTCGCTCATGGTGTTCGGGAGCGGGGAAACGTTTAATAAACTTTAGTTATTCGATTAGAATTTAGAGATAAGGACTGTCCGTTTAAGGAGATCTAGTCAACGTGGAGTACGGGCGTTCTGTGCTTGGATAGCGAAGAAGACAGGATCACTATCTTTGCAAAGTCGATAAGCTTTTAACATGCGTACATCGACTCAAACGAAGTATATTATGTCATTATTGACATTCAAAAACACACGGCGGCATATCAATGCAGTCCCTAACATCTAGCTAATCTCAGCCGGACCCAAATGGAAAAAAAATCCCGTTTACTGCTTCTCCTCGGCGTAAAGCTCGATCATGATCTGTAAACAAAACGAGGATGAGTAAAACAAGAACAAAATAAATAAAAAGTATTAAGAAGCATGACGCACCTCCTCTCCGGCAACGCTCTGCCCAGACTTCACCAACACCTTCTTCACCTTGCCCGCCCTCGGCGCCTTGATGACGTTCTGCATCTTCATCGCCTCCACGACGGCCATCTCCGCCCCCTCCAAGACAACATCCCCCTCGTTCACGGCGACGCTGACCACGGACCCGGGCATAGGTGAGAGGATCATGCTCGTAAGGTCGAGCTTCGGCTTCTCGCGCTTGTACTTGATTGCCTCGAGCTGCGCGGGCGAGAGGACGCTCACCTTGTACTGTAGTCACATGGCGTTAGTCGCACAATTCAAAACTTCTCACGAGAGTAACTAACGAACCTTCGTCCCGAGGTACTGCAGCCTATAACCCGTCGGCAACTTGTCCAGATACTGCACAACGACCCTCTGCCCATCCACAGTCCCCTTCACGATCGGCGCCTCTAACTTCCAGTCCGCATCGACCTCGACCTCCTTCCCATCTACCATCACCTTCAGCTCCCCGTCCTGCGTCCTCCGCACGTCCACCTCCGCAAAGGCCTCACCCCTCGCCCCGACGCGCACGCGCAGGTCCCACCGATCCACCTTGGGCTGCACCGTGCGCCCGTGGTCTCCTCCGGCGAAAGCGCCGCCTCCCGAGATCCACGTCCTATTCCGGAGGTCCCGGCGCACGTGCAAGAGGGCCGCCATTGAGACGAGTTGAAGGCGCTGGGTGGCGTCGAGGGACGCACCCTTAAAGCCGGTCGGGTACTCTTCGGCTAGGAACTTGGTCGAGATCTTGCCGGACGCGAAGCGCGGGTGGGAGATGACGTTGCGGAGCAGGGGAATGTTATGGGTGACGCCTATAGCCAAAACGAATATAAGACTTGAACGTAGGAGCGAACTTCTTACCCTTGATGACATAATCATCCAACGCCTCCTCCATCTTATGTCTCGCGTCCTCCCTTGTCTCCCCATACGTGCACAGCTTGCAGATGAGCGGATCGTAGTAGATGGAGATCTCGCTACCCTCGACGATGCCGCTGTCGCACCTGATCTCGTTGCCTTGGGCGACAGGCTCGATGTACCTGCTGAGCGTTCCAATAGACGGAAGGTACTTTTCCGGGTCCTCGGCGTAGACTCGGGACTCGAACGCCCAGCCCTTCGGCTTCACGATCTCGTCCTGGTTGAAAGCGAGCTTCTGGTTAGCAGCGACGCGGATCATTTGCTCGACAAGGTCGAGGCCGGTGATGTACTCAGTAATCGGGTGCTCGCTAAAAAGTAAATTGTCAGCAATTGTAGAATTGATACCCCGCCAGGGTAAATACGGCTTGTCGTGAGAAGACTTACACTTGAAGCCGGGTGTTCATCTCCAGGAAGTAGAAGTTCCGCTGGGGGTCAACGAGGAACTCGCAAGTACCGGCTGAGAAGTAGCCGACCTTCTTCGCAAGCGCGACCGCCTGCTCACCCATAGCACGACGCGTTGCCATATCGATGTGGACAGACGGGGCCTCCTCGATCACCTTCTGGTTTCGGCGTTGAATGGAGCACTCACGCTCGGGGAGGTAGTACTAAAATACGGTGTTAGGACAACACTCGTCACGCGGACCACCTCTAAAACGCACCGTATTGCCGTGCTTGTCACCGATAAGCTGGATCTCAATATGTCTCGGCTCCTCAATGAACTTCTCCACCAGCATCCGATCGTCCCCAAAACTGCTCTTCGCCTCCTGCTTGCTAAGCCTGAACGCCTCCCTGCACTCCTTCTCGTCATACGCAATCCTCATACCCTTCCCGCCTCCGCCCGCCGACGCTTTCACCATGACGGGGTACCCGATATCCTTCGCGACCTTCACGGCATGCTCGACATCCTCGATGACACCGTTGTACCCCGGGATGGTGTTCACCTTAGCCTCCTCGGCGATCTTCTTGGACTCGATCTTGTCGCCCATAAGAAACATGGACCGCTCCGAGGGCCCGATGAAGGCCACGTTGGCCTCGTCGAGGGCCTTCACAAATTGGGAGTTCTCGGAGAGGAAGCCGTAGCCCGGGTGGACGGCCTGGGCTCCGGTCTGTTTGATGGCTTTAATGATGTTCGGGATATTCAGGTACGATAGGGACGTCGGCGGCGGGCCCTATAAGTCCGTTTTAGTTAAAATGACGCGTGGGAGTTGAGTACGTACGACGTGAACGGCCTCGTCCGCCAACCGGACGTGCAGGGAATTAGCGTCCGCGTCGGAGTAGATAGCGACGGTTTTGATGCCCATCTTCTTCGCGGTCTTAATCACTCTGCAAGCAATCTCACCACGGTTCGCAATCAGGATCTTGTCAAAGGTCTGTTTATGCATTCCAATGTCAACATGTCGCGCATGCAGGTCAGATTCTTTCGATGCAGCTCACCTTTTCATTGTCCTGCGTTGCTGTCGCCAGCGACCGGCTGTGGACAAAGGATAGGGCGGCAAGCCTCAAAGTGGCTCCCGGGAAGGGTGACGAGACCGAGAGGACAGTCCGTCGCGCGGAAATGAAGGAGATCATGGCCGACGTTCCTGTTTCAACGCGAGTCGCAAGAAAGCCGTAAGCATCGCGTTAGCACTCGCAGAGAAGTAAGGGTAGAAACGTGCAACAACGCAAGTCCAGCAGGCACGTACGTTACAGTCAAGCCAAGATCACGGTTGGTATGCGGTAAGAAGTGCGAGGGGAAGGTCGCCGTCGACGAGGAGGGGGATCTGGAGGCAGTCGGGATTGAGGTCAGCAGGCGCTGATGTCACTTCGACGGGGACGTACCAGCTGAGGGTTTACGGCAACGAGTCGGGAGCAGGTGAACTGGTCTTTTCACGATTTCCGCCTAATCGAAGTGCCGAGCGCGACTCGGAAGCTTGACGCAACCCTTCCCGATCGTGATAGACCTTTTGTCACTGGCCTTACTCGTCGCTGGGTTCAGGGCCGTCGACGCATCGAAAGGTACGAGCTCGTCGACACGCTGGTCCGGGGACTGCGCCTGGTGGACAGGACGTGTCGCATGTGCATGCATCGACGTCTACCAACAAGATCTCTAACTGAAGTGACTTAATCTGCAGCATAAGTCTCTACGCACTCCCTACAGACCGTCGATAGCATCAAAATGTGAGGCTTTCCTCTCGAGCTGCTTAGGAAGTTCAACCTAACGTGATCCTTGGACTACAGGGCGTCATTTCTATCAGCAGCCCGGCGATCGGGCCTCGGCTTTCTTCGCTCCAACTCCCCCCTAACCGCACGCGCTCTTGCGCCTTCTGTATGCTTGTTGAAGACTGCCGTGCACGCGAGAAGATCCGTGGCGACCACCTCCAAAGAGGGCGTGAGTACTTCCTGGCATATACGTGCTTATGAAACATCCTCCACGACGACAGGGTCTCATCTCCCGCATCGAATCGAAGCGCGCGGAGGCGCTCCTAGGCGGCGGCCAGAAGCGGATCGACGCCCAGCACGCCAAGGGCAAGCTGACGGCACGGGAGCGCATCGACCTCCTCCTCGACGCGGGATCGTTCCGCGAGTACGACGCGTTCGTCGAGCACCAATGCACCGATTTTGGCATGGAACAGCAGAAGATCACTGGTGACGGCGTGGTCACTGGCTACGGTACCATCAACGGGAGGCTCGTGTATGTGTTTTCGCAGGACTTCACGGCGTATGGTGGATCCTTGTCGAAGACGCATGCGCAGAAGATCTGCAAGGTGGGTTGTTTTCACTCCACACTTCGCACACGATATTAAGTATGGTGCCGGCCTAGATTATGGATCAAGCCCTCTCTGTTCGCGCCCCCGTCATTGGCCTTAACGACTCTGGCGGCGCCCGTATCCAAGAAGGCGTCGACTCCCTCGCTGGCTACGCCGACATCTTCTACCGCAACGTGGCCGTCTCCGGTGTGATCCCGCAAATCTCCCTCATCATGGGTCCCTGCGCCGGCGGGGCCGTCTACTCCCCCGCGCTGACGGACTTTACCTTCATGGTCAAGGACAGCTCGTACCTGTTCGTCACAGGCCCTGAGGTCGTGAAGGCCGTCACGAACGAGGAAGTCACGCAGGAGGAGTTGGGAGGGGCGAAGGCGCACACCACGAAGTCGGGCGTGGCGCATTTGGCGTTTGAAAACGACATCGAGGCCTTGGCGAGGTTGAGGGATTTCGTCGACTTCCTCCCACTCAGCTACGATGACGTCCTGCCTGTTCGACCGACGGACGACCCCATGTGAGTATCTTCGCCTCATGCGGTTGAGTATCACGGTCGCTTACCCGGAACAACAACCAACAGCGACCGCGAAGACCCCGTCTTAAACACCGTCGTCCCAGCTGACTCCTCGAAAGCCTACGACATCAAGGACGTGATTACCCGCGTCGTGGACGACGGCGACTTCTACGAGATCATGCCGGACTACGCCAGAAATATGGTTATCGGCTTCGCCCGCATGGGAGGCGAGACCGTGTCCGTGATTGCGAACCAGCCCCTCGTGTCCTCAGGCGTCCTCGATATCAACTCGAGCGTTAAGGCCGCGAGGTGGGTCAGGTTCTGCGACGCGTTCAACATCCCGTTGATCACGTTCGTCGACGTGCCGGGTTTCTTGCCGGGGACCGCGCAGGAACATGGGGGCATTATTAGGCATGGGGCCAAGTTGCTTTATGCCTACGCTGAGGTAAGATTCGCTTCTCCCGCCACTCTATAATGACCTCTTTCCATAGGCCACCGTCCCTAAAATCACCGTCATCACCCGGAAGGCGTACGGCGGGGCCTACGACGTCATGTCTTCCAAGCACCTGAAGGGAGACTCGAACTACTCCTGGCCGACGGGCGAGATCGCCGTCATGGGTGCGAAGGGCGCCGTTGAAATCATCTTCCGCCACGTTAAGGACAAAACCCAAGCCGAGGCCGACTGTAAGTATATCATCTTGGGAACAGAAGCACCGTAGACGAATGGTGTTAAACTAATCCGCGAAAACCCCGTTTCATAGATGTCAACAAGTTCGCCAACCCTCTGCCAGCGGCCCAGCGCGGGTTCCTAGACGACGTTATCTTGCCCTCGCGGACGCGCAAGATTATCATTGAAGACTTGAAGATGCTGAAAACGAAGAGGGCGCAGAATCCGGACAAGAAGCACGGCAATGTGCCTCTCTAGATCTTTGCTTCGCAGTTATTTGAATGGTTCATAGTCGTACCAGGGCAGTGTTTAATATCTTGTTTGCCGTTTTCGGGGTATTGTTGGTTTTGTTGGGTGTTGATTCTTGGTTGGGGTCAAAGCGATCATCATTGACCAGACATATGAATGTATCAATAAAGGCTGCATATAAAAAGTACGAGGATCATTATTACAGCCGGTGCCGGTTTATTGGGATTTCGGAGCATCAGGACAGTAATTATTGGCAGCAGCGAACTTCACACAAAACCGACGCCTGTTTCCCATAGTTTATGGAGAGGCACGGGTAATTTATAATTACAAATGAGGTTCAAGCACCACATAGAAGCATAAGAAGGCACAAATCCGGCTAGGCTTAAAACCAACTAGGCTAGCTAACTAGCGCTCATACGAAGAGTTACATTGTTTATGTGGAATGGAGGAGCGGAGGAGGCCGTACGAGAGAAGAGACTATTACGTGAAAAGGAAACAAGTACCTTCTAATTAAAAGAAAGCCAGCAAATTCGGCTCCGTGTACACCCGCTGAACCTCCTGCTGTTGTCCACCCCTCCTATCCAGCGAGGTCCGCGTCGCATACACCGTCCTCGCGTTGCCCGTCTGCACCAACCCAGGCCCGAACCCTCTCCCGGCGCTATTCACCGCAGCGTCATCCCTCGCCTGCAACTTCCTCGCCATGGCCTCGTCCGCCCTCTCCTGGCGAATGCGCGCCTCGATGTGGGCCTGCTGCTCCGCGACCGTCATGTCCTCGAACGGCTTGACGGGCATGCGCGGGGAAGAGAACGTTGCGGGCAGGTCGGCGGGCCTCAACGAGGGTTTGGCGGTGGACGGGGAGGGGTTAGAAGGCGAGCGGGTGTTCAGCGACGGCGAAGTGGAGGCGTAAGCGTTCGACGACCTCCGCGGCAGGCTCGCGGTGCCGCCGCGGGCCGGCGCCGGCGCGGACACCGGCGTATCGTCATCGGCGTCATCCGTATCGTCCAACAATCGGAATCCATCGGAGCTCGAGGAGTTGGAGGGCCAGAACGGGCGGTCGATATCGGGCTGGGGGAGGCCGGAGTCGCGGGAGCGGTGGAAGAGGTTGCGGGCCTTCGATGTGAGCTTCGACGGCGACGTGAGCTGGAGCTTTCCCATCGCGATGCTGGGAATCGGGGGATGCTTGTGGTCCGCGACCGGCTTGAATGGGTGCAAAACTGGTAGCGAGTCCGACACAGTGCCACTAACTATGCCAAATGCTTGCGACAGTCAAGGGGGCTACATTTGTTATATATCGCAAGCCGTAATGAGATGATGTGCCAAGAAGCCCGACCGGGAGTTGAAATACAGAAGAAAGAACTTGAATGTTTTCATACGCAGGGAGAGAAAGGTAGAAAAACTTGCCAACGTAAGACCAGGTACGCTATGAGAAAATCTGTGGCACGCTAACAATCTAACTTCCTTTCAAGCCAACAAGGGAACCAACAATTCAAACCAACTTCATATTCTGCACTTCACAAACCCATCAGTTATTACCAGCAATACGGATCAAAAGCCGCCTCGAACGCCAACGCGCCCACCGCGCCTGCCGCCAACCCGACCGCGAGCCCATCATTGTAATACCCGGGCCCGTAGTATCCCCCACCGTAAAACCCACCTCCGTATCCTCCGTAATACCCAGGTCCGCCGTTGATGATGATAGGCGGCGGCGGTACAGGCGGCGCGGCGTAAATAACTGGAGCCGGTTGCTGCTGCACAATGACCTGCGCCGGTGGGGGAGCCGGCTGATAGACGGTGATGGGCTGCTGAGGTTGCTGGTATTGTGCGGGAGGCGGTGCGGCGTATTGCTGCGGGGGAGGTGCGACGTATGGTGCAGGCGGCGGACCGGCGAGGTCTCTCGTCGCCGGAGGGGGAGCGCCGGGGCCGTAAGCACCGAGTCCTTGCTGCTGCTGCTGCGCGCCCGAGCGACGAGGCGCAGGGTAGTTGCCCATCATGTTTTGGGTGTTGTTGGGGCTGGGGTTCGATGGCTGCTGCTGACCCTGCTGCTGCTGCTGCTGCGAGCGCTTGCTGTCCTCATAATCCTGGATAGCAAGTCGGCGGGCCATCGCCGCGTCGGCAGTCTCCTGTTCAACATACATCGTCAGCTCCAAGGCATAGCAAGAGGCAATGGCTTCGCCACCGGCCATTACCTGCTCCTGAAAGGTGGTGTACCCCGGCGGTGGTGCTTCCTGGTCGTTAGCGTTTGGCTCGACGTTTGGCTGCGGCTCAGCGAACGGATCTCGAGGATGGAACCATTGAGACTGCCCCGTGGCGGTATTCACGTAGAAGGTGGCGTTGTGGTTGGGATCGTGCTGGGCGATCCAGCCCGGCGGGAGGCCGCCTTGCTGCTGCCGATTCTGGCCGGCGGTGTTGTTCGGGACGTCGGTGTCGAGCAGTGACATGGCGGAGCGTTGGAGAAGAATCGAGAGCTCGCTGATGAATGTGGTCTTGGCAAACGCCAAGCCACATATCGAGGTTGGGAATACCGATACCGTATGTTGTTGTCTTGTTGTCTTTCACAGACATATCGAACTCAAAGGTGTGTGAACTTTCTTTCTCTTTAACGACATTTACAAATACGCAACAAGAGAAGCAGAAAGAAGCAAACGCAGTGTTTGCTAAAGCAAAGTATGTCACTAAAGTATGCATTGGCGAATGGATGTGGATACAAGGTATGGTAAAATGGCAAAGAAAGCGAAGTGAAAAGCTGAATTGCAACAGAAATTGTAAAGTCTCTTTCCCCGCCATCGCCCACTCAGCCCCTCGGCGCTTTCGCAGACTCCTGGGGCTTTCCGCCCTTGTCCCCGCCCTTCTTCTCC
>JADGJL010000396.1:0-22651 GCA_027600665.1 Irineochytrium annulatum
GGGTCATGGGTGGCGGAGTGGGCGACGGATCTTGAACTGGAGGCGGGCGGGGTATTCGAAGGAAAATCCTCTTTCGGGGCGGTTCTTCGACAGGTGTGGCATCATGTTCATCCTGGTCGTGCAAAGGCTCTGCAGAGGTGGCCTCGGTATTTTCCGGTAGCTGTTCTGGTTTGTCCGCTTTAGCATCCTCGTCTGATGACGAAGTCGAATCGTAATAGTCCTCGAATTGGCTCAGATCGTATTTGTACAACGACTTTCGTAGCTGGTGAACGGCGACGGCGTCGTCGGCGGGCGGCAGGTTGTACTGACGGATCAACTGCAATCATCTAAGAACGAGAACGATAGGAACCTCGACGCGCATACCTGCAACAACTCCTTATCTTTGTCTTTAGAGCTCGCAGCAGTTCGCCTCCTGTGATTCAAGCTGAACATGTCCCGGACGAGCTGATCCCTATCCTCATGTATGTCCTCGATCTTATCGAGCAAACAATTGATGGCGTGCTCCCGCATCAGCTTAACCAACGGCTTCCCTCCGTCCTCCTTCCGCATCTGTTCAAATTCAGGTGGAGGCTCCGGCGGCGCAGGGTAGCCCCGGTGGTATAACAACCCGTTTGGTCGAGGGAGTGGGCTGCTGAGGCTCGGTGACCGAGACCCCCCGTAGAGCTTGTGGCTGGACACTGCCAGGGCCAGCTTCTTGTTCCTCGATCCCCGCGGCCTTCCGCGGCCCCTCCTCTTCTTCCGGTCCACGCCCTCCTCGTCGTCGTCGCCGTTCGCGTCCTCGTCCTCATCCTCCTCCTCCTCCGATGTCAGCTCCGCATGTGACGCTGCGACGCGCTCGACCGCGCGGGCGGACTCGTCGAGGCCGCCGTCCTTGTCGAAGAATGAGACCGAGACGTCCTCGTTGAAGGTTACGCGCGATATCGAGGCGCGAAGCGAGCGACGAGGGGCGCCGGGGGACGGGGCGGTAGAACCGCTCGCGCTCGCGGCGTTTGACGGGCTGCCGGAAGCCGCGAGGGGGGTCGAGGACGAGGTGGCTGCTGCGCGGGAGGGACTTTGCAGCTGGTGCTTCGGGGGTCGGCCTCGCTTCCGCTTCACGGTGACGGCGCCCACGGCCTCTGCGGGTTCCACGGCATCCGTCGGCCGGTCCATGGAAGCGGGAGAGGTTGGGGGCCGGGGCCGGTTAGTCGGCGTGGAAGTGCGGGCGGTACGTGGCCACGGAGAAAAATGAGAGCCCGAGCGCCTGCTTGGCCTGAGATCCCTTGGGAACCACGCTCACAGCGCGGCCGTCGAGGCGACTCCCGCTGCCGGACTTCAAGATCGGCGACGGACTCGGTCGGGCCAGTATTTTAGAAGTCGGCGGTTGTTGGGGGCGGGTTGTCGGATTCTCCGGTCGAGCGATCAAGAGTAAGAATTCAACTCCAAAAAGGAGGTCGTTATTTTAGCGCAATATTGCGAGCATCGATTCCGTTTAGTTCCCGATTTACGCTGTGTGTGCACAGGTCCTGTAATCGGCTGCCTCTATTTTCGAAGTCCCCAGTCCAACAACCATCTGCCATATGCACGACGACGCAGCTCCGTCCACCGCTCTTCCCACCACCAAGTCCCAACCTCGCAGCAACGAGAATGCTACTGGCGAATCCTGGTTGAATGGTCGAGCGCCGGCCAATGCCTACGGTGAAGGCGCCACCGCACTTGGGTTGCCTGATTCGTTTAAGTCCAAGGTCGGTGTCGCTGTCCTTACTGCTGCCGCATTTCAAAGCTCTGGAATGCAACTGAGATCTTGGATGGGGCTGATCTGGCGTTGATCGTCCAAATCAACTCTGTTTCGACTCCCGCTCGAGTCTTATCCTTCATTTCCTTTCCAGAACAACAAGAATCACGGAAAGCGCATCTCGAAGGTCCCACCGCGCTGTAGCTTCTTCAATTCGGCGAAAGGGTGCCAGAAGGGTGCGTCATGCCGTTACCTTCACGACTCGAACGGCACAAGTGGTCCGCCACTGATGGAACGGGGCGTCAGCAACAACAACTCGAGGAGGGGCAACCACAACAACAACAACGATAGCAACAGAAATTCGAAGCAGGGAGGACGCGGAGCCGAAGGTGGCGGCGGCGGCGCGTGCCCTATGACGCATCGAAACGAAGGTGCGGCCGTGGAGGACCCCTGGGCGGCATTGGTGGCCAAGAAGCATAACCAGCGACCTGGTCGGCCTTATTAGTTTTTCGCCATTGTTCTTGTGCTTCGTTACCGCCTTCTTTGTATACAGTCGATATTTCGAAAAGAAGCGCATACTCAATTGTCATTTACATTTGGCCTTCCGTCTATGTTTGGATCGTTTGCTAACCTCTCTTGGTTGTTTACAGTGGACGGCTTAGCTCCCAACATGCCAGCCGAAGAGTTGCAACAAAAGCCACCATCACACACGCCCAGCACATCGCAGATGTCTCCAGGGCCCTCGCCTCACCGCTCAGATCCTATGTCGCCGCGCGATCAGAATGCAACCTCGTGTCAGGATGCTCGTTTTGCACCGATGGAAGATGATTTGATGACTCGCCGGTTATCCGTCTCCTCCGCTGCATCGTTCCAAAACCACAACAGTCGCCCTCAACATGAAGAACGAAGCAGACGTCAATCCATGGCCTCCAACGCCTCCTCGGTCGCACACCAACCAAACTACGCGATCGCAGAGCATCATCAACTCACACCCACGAGGAGTCACCGCGAGCCTTACGTGGCCATCTCCCCGCCTCAACAACCGATACAGGAGCTCCAACAGCAACCGGAGGTTCCTCCACCACCCGTCATGGAGCGCCGCCTCTCCCTTACGGCGAACCCGGCGAACGCCTACCGTCCCACGATTACCTTCAACGGCCGCAAGCGTCAGCCGAGCGCGACGACGCCGAGCCCGCAGCCCACGGATCAACGGTTTAATGCTACTCCGAGCCCAGACCTGGCGCCGATGGCCCTGCAGCAGCAGCATCCTCAACAGCGGTCCGCGTCCCGGACTCCGTCGTCGCGCGCCAGCACGCCGGAAGATGATGCGAGTAGTGTTACGAGCGGCGGGAAGAGGGCGGGGAGAAGGTCTGCGAGGCGGCGGAGCAAGAACAAGCGTGAGGCGAGCTTGCAGGCCGGTGTGGCCCCGAAGCTGGGGCAGATTGAGGAGGTTGCCACCATCTCGTCGGCGACGAATGGAACTACGCAAGGGATTGCTGGCAAGGAAAAGGAATCCTTAAAAGCGGTGCCGACCGACATGACGATTAGCATGGAGAGACAGCCGGCTGTTGTACGACCGCAAATCACCACCCCCATGTCGGCATCGAACTGGGGCGAGCCCTCACCTCGTACGCCTGTCGGTCAATGGGGCGCCCCACCGCCCGAATGGGGGATCGATAGCGGGGTAGCGAAGCACAGCGAGGCTTGGGGGGCACCACCGCTGGCCGCTGTCGTCACCCCATCAAAAAAGCCGTGCAAATACTTTTCCGCCGGCAAGCAGTGCCGCAGCGGAGATGCGTGCGCTTTCTCCCATGACGTCGCTGCAAGCAAGCCCCCGGCACACTTCGAGCCTGTCGCTGTCGCGAGGGAGGCTCGAGACAAGCCCGCGCCCGAGCCCACACCCACGACGCGGTCCCCTGCAGCGCCTTCAAGCCCGGCGGGAATGCAGAAGAAACAATTTTCTCGTCCAGTATCAGTCTCCCTGCCGGTCTCCCACCCGCCAACACCAGAAGCCTTGTCGATTGCTCCGGCGCTGCCGTCACTCCTCGAGCCCGCCGACGAGCACTTCGACTGGGCCGACGACGTTGAGGGCTTGGAGCCTTTTTCGCCCGTTGACAGCTTTGCGCCGCCGTCTTCGGTCGAGGCGCCAGTTGTCATGATGGATCGATCATCAAAACGGCCAGTCGACAAGGCGCCGAGGACGCCGCCGAGGGTTAAAGAGCTCGGTCGGAGCGCGACAATGCCGAGCAAGAGAGGGAAGAACGGGGGCAACGGCGGCGGTGGCGGTGGTGGGAGTGGCGACGGTGGTGGGAGGTTATCGATCGACAGACCACCCGTGAGCCCGACGGCTCCGGATGGGATCTGGAGGCGCAGCGGGGAAGCCAGGTTGTCGATGGACAGGCCGGCCGGGATTTTGGGACGGGCGAGCGCGGACGCGAGAAAGTCAAACGATCGGCCGCCGCCGAGCCCGACAGCTTCGGAGGGTTCCTCGAGGAGGAGGAATAGGGGTGGAGGCGGAGGAGGGAGGGACTCCAGGGCGTCGGTGGAGAGCTGGGGGAATGGCAGGGAGTCGAGGGGTTCTGTGGAAGGTCGCACGCCGTCGATAGATCGGGGTTCGGGGGCAGATGAGAGAGGGAGCAGGAGAATGGATACGCCGAGTGGTGGGGCTACGGGTGGTAGAGTTCCCGGCAGGCTTTTTGCAGCGACCGTTTCAAGGATTTTGGGATAGAGCTTTGAGCAATGTTTTTTAGTTGTGATTGTTGTTGTCGAACAATTTTGTATTGCTATGCCACTATGTTAGCCTCCGGACATTCTATGTGCTATATTTAATCGCGCCGTCGTTTAGTTACAGTTGCACACTTGCATCCTTCAAGTTGTTTTCTTGATAATTTTTTTTGTTGGGGAATGGCTGTTACGTGCTTGAATTCGCATCCATTCGCGTAATTATGATCTCAACCGCTCAATCAATGCTGGTGCTGCTCTTTGTTGGCATGTATTATTACAGGGCGTTTCGAATTTTACAGCAGCCAACTCTTTGGCCTGCATACACCACCTCGAAGGAGGAGCCCGGGAATCGTCCTGAAGGCTCATCCGGCCTGACTACCCGCTGTCACCTGGCGGAGGCGAATCAGCGGGCCCGGCATCATCGGAAATCCTTGCTCTGCACATCGCAATTCGACTGCTTTTGGCTTTCTGCTCGCTGCTTGCTGCCGGCTGTTGAGCCGGACGGTGGATGCGATCTATGAATCCCTTTCAGATCCTCGGCATTTCACCGGAGGCCACGGATGAGGACATCAAGCGGTATGTGAAGGCCTGGTCAAGGGGGCAAGATTGTATGAGTTGCTTTGGCTTGTGGATGGAAACGATGACGGCATCAGGCGACAGTATCATCATATGGAACGGTCGATGACGATTGCAACCGTTTTTCGCGGTGAAAAAGGCATTGCTCGCCGCTGTCGGAGAGACTGGAGGATTGGAGCATACAGGAAGACCGAGGGAGGCAGTATGCGAGCACTGAATGATTCGAAACTGGAGTCCTTTGTTGTTAGATGTTATTAGCTCTGTTACCACAATGTTTTGCATGTCTGATGAATTTGTTACAGGGCATATCGCCTAAAGGCGATGGAGTTCCATCCTGACAGAAATAAGGCCGATGACATTACTGATCGGATGCAGGTTCGCATGATCGCTCTTTACATCGTTTCTTATTTGATATTCAGGATGTTATAACGGCCTACAGAATTTTAATGGACCCGTCCTCAAGAAATGTTTTGAAGAATTACGGGTACGAGTACAAAACTAAGGAAAGGCCGTCAACGGCTGTACGCCACTACATATCGTACGATCTACGTAAGTCGCGGATTAGTGATTGGAATTTGAACCCCTGCGTCAGCTTTGCCGCCCTCAAAGATCGTCGTCGATGTGTCGGATACCCCGACGTCACGCCATTTCGAAATCTCATGGACGTGCAAACGCTGGAACGAAAGAAAAGTGAATCTGTACGAAGTTTTGATGCGCATCAACGACTCGAAAAATTATTTGAAAGTTTGGCAAGGCCCACAGTCCTGGGCCAGGATCGCTTGCAATACTGGAACATATATTCAATTTCGCGTCAGGGTTTGTGACGTTCGCCCGATATGTTAGTTGATATCGTATCAGGCGAAAAATTTCGTTGGGTGGTCGTTATATTCATACCCTCACGAGTTAACTGTTGCTCCGTTCGTCGAGAGGCCCCGGAAACCGATCCCAATCCCCGCGAATCAGCCCCGCCATGCGGCCGCGGACGTGTACTCTGATCTGAGCCTGCGCACCCGTCTTCGGGAAATCATGAAGCCAAACTTGCTTCCCTTGAAGGAACGCTCATCAAAACTCGCGGACCTCCTCGTTGAGGCCGAGTCCCCGCGCAACCCGTCCATACCAATCTTAAACGAGATCCGCGCGGCCGTGAAAGCGAATCAGGCCGATATTGCTGCTGAAGTGCAAGCGGATCAAAAAGCCCTCACGGCGCAGTGGAGGGTTCGTCTACACTCGCTCGTCCAGCAGGTTCTGATGACGCCTGATCGCCCCACGCTGCCGACGATGGACTCGGAGTTGGCGGATTTGCTAGAGAGCCTCGCGAGGCAATGCGACCCGACGCTGATCGACGCCGAGCGCCAGATGTTTTCCAACGCCGAGGGTGGTGGTGCCGGTTTGCGTGAGGATAGGAACGCGCGGACGGCGTCGGAGCTTGACGGAGGGGTTGAGGACCGCAGAAACGAGTCGGCCGTAGCGGAGGATTTGAGGCTAGCGATGACGCCCCAGATCCGGAATCAGATCAACCAGGCCGTCATGAGGCTCGTGAAGGAGAGGCCCTCGTGGAAGTCGATGAACCCGACGGTCGTCGTGTCGTCGACGGGGGATTGGTCAGCGGTCGTCACGCCGAAACTGCAGGCCCTTCGGAGGGTCGAGGCCGTGTTGAGGGCGTACGAGATCGCGGTGAGCGCCAAGGCGCTGGACGGAGCGCTGACGGCGGAGGTGCTGCTGTATTTGCCGGCGGTTGAGAGCGAGGTCGCGAAGGCAATGGGGAAGCATGAGGCGAAGATTGGGGCCTTGAGAGTTGAGGCCGAGAAGAGGGAAGCGGATGAGGCGGCGAAAAAGAGAGCTGAGGCAGAGAGGAGGGATCGCGAGGCGAGGGAGTGGCGGGAGAGGAGGGACGCGGAGGGGCGACTGAGAGAGCAGGAGGAGAGGGACGCGAGGGAGAGAACAAGGCGCGATGAGGAGCAGGCTTGTGCCGAGCAAAATCGGACGGTGAAGGAAGAGAAGGAAATGAAGCTGGCGTACGAGCGGAAGTCAAAGTTGGAACAGGAGGAGGTTCGGGAGCTTGAAAAAAAGCGTGAACTGGAGATCAAGGTGGCCGAGAAGGAAAGGCGGGAAGTGGAGACTGCAAAAGCTACGGTCGCAAAGGCATTGAATAGTGCTCCGAAGTCTGCGGCCGCAGATGGCAACAAGCGGAATCTCCAAGACTCGATGGACCCGCGTCAGCAATTAGCCGTCGCCGCTGAATCTCCTGCCACGCCGTCAATTCCAGCAGCTACCGCCGAGAAATTTAAAGTGAAGAAGAGCGTCAAGCCGGCGCCATTAAGAAAATCTACTGCTAATTCGAGCGCAGGGTCCGCATCAGCGGATTTTTACGCGAATGATATTTATGATAGGGAGGCCGAGGTTTCCGGAGCCCTGCAGACCCTGCAAATTCTGGATGAGACTCTTGCGATTGACGCGGATCCGGCCCTTCGATCGAAGCATCTCTCGTACCTGTTGGAGGATTCGGTAGTTGACATTGACCGCGAGTGCCTTGATGTGGAAGATCCGGCGAATGCGACGATTTTGAAGGCCGAGGAAACGCTGCGGAATCTTTACAACCTCGCAAACGCCGTTGATGTTGAGGGCGATAAGCGCGTCGAGAGCGTCCGCCGGAAGATTATCACTCTAGTGCAAGGTCGACTTGACGAGCTCGAGCGTGCGACGGCGGCTTATATTGATCTCGTCGTTGAAGAGGTATATTTTATCTTACTCGAAGTTACTTACCGTTGTTTAGGCTATGAATGCAAGATTAAAAGAACTAAAGAAACGAAGAGAAAAGAGGCTGGAGGAAGCGAAGTTCCTCGAGGCCGAAATGAGGGCGATGAGCGGGCAGTATCAGGAAAGGATGAAAGTAGTGGAAGAGGCGACCAAGCCTTTCAAAAGATCTTCGGCCCCGGTGGACTCGAAGCCTTACAGCGATGGCCCGCGTTACAAGGAATTCCGGGACGACGACGGGCCGCGGCGGAAGGAGTTCAGGGATAACGACGGGCCGCGGCACAAGGACTTTAGGGATATTGACGGGCCACGTTTTAAGGAAGTTAGGGATGACGGGCCGCGTCACAAAGAGTTTAGGGATAACGACGGGCCGAGACACAAGGACTTCAGGGACTCGCCGAACTTCAAAGGGCTGAGGAAGACGAAGAGCTGCCACTTTTTTAACACCCCACAAGGGTGCAAGAATGGCGAAAACTGCAAGTTCTCGCACGGGGAGGACGACATCAACCCCGAGTATGAGGCCCGTGAGCGCGAGCGCGAGGCCCAGAGGGAGGGACCAGAATACATTCGCGATCGTGGTTCACCGCGTAGCAAGCAATACCGGCCCGGCACCAACGGTTATGAGCGCCGCCAGCCCTACGACAGGCGCGACGCGTCTATCCCGAACGGCAAGGGCGGGGGCTCGACATCGTCCGAGGACAAAGACGCGTCTGCCAGGGCATCACACCATCCGTCGCCGCCGTCCACCCCGCCGGGCGGGGCGCCGACGACTTCCGCTTCCCATAGCAGGACGACGAGCGGGGCTGATGCGAGGTCTGGGGAGTGGGACGAGGAGGACGGCTTGAGGCGCCCGCAGCGAGAGAGGAGGTGCAGGTACTTTTCGAACGGGTACTGCCGGAACGGGGACATGTGCGACCTGGCGCACGTTGAGAATTACAAGAGGAATGAAAACGGGAATGGAAATGGATACAATTCCAAAAGGAGGGAGAAATATTAAATCAGATGAGGGCCTCGAAGCCAATACGGCTTTTCTTTTTTGTGCGCTTTCTTCATTTTGTTGTCTTGAGGAACGCGTACTTTCTCGCTATATTGGTTGTTTCTGGTGCTAAATTCAAGGAGGGCAATTGCAGAGATCCGATGACCGCTAGCATGAAATCGGAGGGCTAGGACAATTAGAAGATGACGAACAACGGAACAAAGTTGCTACAGGAAGAAAGCTTGAAGCTTCAGTGGGACAAGGAATTTAGAGAACTGAAATTGACGATTAATACGTCGAGCTGCTATTAAAAGACGTGTTGTTTCCGTTTATAAAGCAGCTCAATAGCTTGAAATAAAATACTTCCCGACTCTTTCGTCGCTTCAACTTCTGAGAAGTGGCACGAACATGTTCGTCTCAAGCCGAGTCAGTGAGTATCCCGCTGACAGATGCGTGCTGGATCTTCACTGACTGTTCATCTGCAGATAAGGGAGGTCCGTCCGGCTTTAAGCCCAAGCCGAAGCCGAAGCCCGCCGGAGCGAAGCCGGCGGCAGCGGCTGCAGCCTCGGCAGCGTCGACCATTGCGGCGATTGCAACAACAACGAATCCGGCCTCGGCGACCCCCGCTACCACGCAGGAAGAATCCCAGGCTCCTCCGAGCCAAACGCCGGCGCCGCTCACCGCTCAAATCCCGATCTCCTCCAACATTCCTGCGGTCGATTCTGCCGCTTTAACGTCAACCTCCGTCGCCGTTTCTACGGCTGCGTCAACTTTGATCGGGATTCCGACGATAGCATTGACTGCTGCTGCTGTCCCTGCGAAGAAGCCGACAGCAATCGCAATTCCAACGTCGTCGTCGTCGTCGTCGGCCGTTCAGCTATCAAGTGTTTTGCCTTCTAATGGGATCCCTGCGATTTCCTCGTCGTCCGTAGCCGCCGACCAAACGAACCTGCTAACCCTTGGAGCCACGTTGCCGACCTCCTCTTTGCAGTCGCCGGTCCATGAACATGTGCCCGACGAGGAGATGTACGCCGGGCTGGGGTCCCCTCCGCCCAGAAATACGTCCAGCCAGCAAAGTTTCAACATGCCTCCTCTTGTAAGTTGGCACACTGCTGTACCCGAGTAACTCGAACCTTAAAACTAATTGTGTTCACGAAGGTCTTATCATCTAAGCTCTCGGCGAGCGAGCGAGCAAAGGAGGAGGCGAGGCTCATCGAGGCTGCGAAGGCCAGCTTGTTGGAAGCTCAAGCGTCGCAGGCGGAGGCGTCCTTAAAAAGGAAGCGTGAAGCGAAGGGGAAGAAGAAGGGGAAGAGCAAAGAAGCGGTCAGGGACGGCAATGCGGAAGGCGTGGAGCAGCAGCGCGACGAGGAGGATTTGGATGAGGAGGAGGTGGACATCTCCAAGATGTCGATCAGGAGGCTTATGAGGTTGGGGCCCGGGTCGTCGAAGCTTAGGGACTCGGAAATGGGCGTGCGGCTTCGGGAGCAGAAGAAGCGGCAGAAGAAGGGGGAGAGGGAGGAGACGCCACCACCGCCTCCGCCGAAGGAAGACCCGAAGCAGCGATCGATCGTCGGCGCCCCTAAGCTCAAGATAGTTAACGGGCAGGCCCAGGTTGACCACGCGAGTCTGGCGGTTGTTGCGGGTGACATTGATAAGGATGTTGAGATGGAGGAAGTGGACGAGAGCGCCTTGAACCAGCGCATCACATTCGCGACCTTCACGAGGAAGCCTTCAAGGGCCCGGTGGACCAAGGAAGAGACCGCCGAGTTCTACCAGTGCCTGAGGTGGTTCGGGACCGATTTTGGGCTGATCAGCGCACACTTCAAGCACTTCACCAGGCGCCAAGTTAAGCTCAAGTTTGGGTTGGAGGAGAGAAAGGACAATGGGAAAATAACGGAGTTGCTGCGGAGGAAGGAGAATGCTCGTAGGTTTCTTTTACATCTGTGTCGACAGTGACTGAGATATTTTGAACAGCTCGCGAAGTTATGGACGACTTGTTTGCCAACCATAGGCAGAAGATCGAGAAAGAGAACGTCGCCAAGCAGAAGACGGCCCCCACCTTGGAGGAGGTCGAGAACGCGAACAAGACGCTCGCGGAGCCGGCTAAGTCACCGCCCGAGAAACTGGCGAGTGAGGAAGGTGTCACTGAGCCTGGCACCGGCGAGCCCAGCACTGACGCGCAATCGACCGAGCAAAGGCCGGCTGGTTCAGACGACGAGGAAAACCAAGCGGCCGCCGCACCGCAACCCATTATTCCCCAAGTCCCGAAAGTCGCGAAGAAGGCCACTATCGTTGTCCCCATGCGCGCCTCGGCGGCCGGCAGTAAAGTTGCGAAGCCAAAGCCGAAGCCAAAGGCGACCGCGTCGAAGGGGCCCGCTACGGCCAAACCGGGGACTTCGGCGGCCGGGAAGAAGAAGGTCGCGTTCGCGGTACCGGAGAAGGTTGTCGCTGGGGAGGAAGGGGATGTTGCGGAGGGCGAGGCGCAGCAGGAGGGGGATGAAGCGGCGGCTCCGGCGGAGAAGGAGACGGGCCAAGCGGGTGAGGGCCCGGTGGTGAAGGAAAAGAGCAAGGTAGCGGAGGTTCCGGCAGAGGCGAAGGCGGCTCCGGCCGTTTCAAAATCTAACGGAATTCCTGTTGTGGGCTCTTCGTCATCAAACGGGGTTCCCGTCGTGGGTGCGTCGTCGTCTTCGAATGGCATTTCAGGTGTCGGGTCTTCGTCGTCGAAGGGGATACCGACAGTTGCGACATCGAGTGGGATTCCGGTTGTTGTGTCATCGAAGGGAATCCCTGTTGTTAGGTCGTCTAAGGCGTAAGGGATTAACTCTGTGCATGTCTGATGGGCATGTCTGATGGGATGCCGAGTTTTGTAAATAACGTATCGCTTTACTTATGGTCGCTGCTGGCGGAAGTGTGAGATTTACACGTCTCAGGTTATGGAAGTATTTCTCTTAAAATCTTATTACGGCATCATCAATACATGGACGACTGCCTATTTTGCACAAGTTCCTGTCGGGACAAGAAAGTCTCTTGCGGTCCTTCTGTTCGTCATTCTTTTGCTCTGTTACATTCCCACCAAGATGCTGCCACCACTCCCAGCCGAGATCCACGCCCTCATCATCCGTTCCCTCGACCCCGATCACGCCCTCGACCGCCGGGCGCTTGTCCGCTGCGAGCAGGTGTCGCGCGACTTCTTTATGACCGCGTGCCCCGTCCTTTGGTCCATGGCGGAGCTGAACGTCAGAGGGATCATCAAGCTCTGGTGCCGCCATCCTCTTCCGTCGTTGTTTAGGAGGGTTGTCATGGTCGATTGGGTCGTTTTGACGCTGCGGGCGACCGACGACGCAGGCGGGGCGGATGCGGGTATCGCGCCGTCACCGGCAGGTGGGCTGGCGTGGCGCTGGTGGGCTTACCTGCGATCCGTCCGGAGGCTGGTCGTTGAGGTTCAGAGGACTCAGCTGCTCGGCTCTGGGAGCAGGGCGGATGCCGAGCTGCTGGGCCCGTGGTTGGGACGGCTGGACGACATTGAGGTTTCATCGTGGCACGGGGGGCCTTGGTCGGACAATTCTTGGGTTTGCTGGTTGAGGGAACGGTGGGCCGCCGGGGATGTGCCGCGCACGCTCACGCTCGACTCTATTCCGTCAGACCGGGCACAGACGCTCGCAGGCCTTGGGGCGATTCGAAACCTTAGGCTTACGAACTTCGATGGCGGCATTAGCGCTCTTCGTGAACTCCTCGCTTCGATTAAGCACGGGCCACAAAACTTGCAGTTTAGCGTTTGTCCATTCTTTGGGCTAGACTGGAATGAGTTCGGGGCCAAAATCATCTCGAGTTTCCAAGAGTATGCCCGCAAGCATGTGAAAGAGTTACGGTCGTTAGATCTTTTAACAGAAGGCCTGAACGTTCCGTTTCCGTTTCCGGACGATCTACCTCTCACCGGAGTCGATATAAAGCTTCCACGAATGATCAGCATGGTTTCAGTGGATCTTGCCAAATTTCAACGAGTCAGAATCGAAGGCGGGGGAGATTTGGACAAAACGGAGCTATATGATTTTTGGCAAAGCTGCACCATGTGGAAGATCTCATCTTGACGTCCACTGGAATCGACGACGAGTTTTGCACGAGCATACTCCCTCGGATGGCGTCGCTTCGCAATCTTCGCCTTGCCTTTTCACTTGCTGTGAACCATCAAAGTCTCCTCGACGTTATCTGCCGACTCCCGGTGCTAAAGTATTTTGGACTTCGAGTTAATTATACCACCGACTATGATTTCGGCGACTTTATTGGGGGCCTTCCACGGCTTCACTCCTTTGCTTTGAACGTTGGCATTAACATGAAATGCACCGTCGGCGTCTGGAATACCATGTACCTCACGCTCTGCAATGTGACGCTAGTTGTGGAGGAGGCTAATCTGGATACATGGAACGCGCCTTATCTGGAGTATTTTTTCTGTGTTGGTGACGTCTTGACTTCAAACGGCCGAAGATATGTCGACGATTTCGCACGGTTACTTAAAAACACTGCGGTTGCCCCTCGACTTGAGCACTACCGAATCGACGCCACGGCATATGGTGGCGAAGAGTACACGACTCTGCGTACGAGTTAGGCGGCTTCGTATTTGAGCAGTCAATAAAGGCAATGCTCGGGTTGCACTACGATAATGATGGAAGCAAAGAAGTTGACGATCAAAAGCTCCTCTTGGAAAATTCCAGTAACTCACATCTGCTTCAATCCAGTCGAAATCTCGTCAAGCGCACTCAGAAGCAGCGGTTTTACGAGTACTAGCTGGAAAGGCATGCGAATACTTACTCTCGCAGGCGGCTTGCCCATTGTTTCAGAAATATCGCTGCTGGGATGCCTTTATTTCTATGCTAGTCTGCCGCTTTTTGTTTTGTATTTTTCTGCAACCTCGGGACACCGACCATCCAACGTTCCTTTTTCTCATTTCTTCTTCTCCGTCCCTTTGTCGTCTTAATGGCCGGGGCTCCCTCGTCCCGTCGCCGTGGGCCCGGATCACGAGCAGGAGGTCCGTCTTGCTGTTGTGATGCGGGCTCGCGTGAGGTAACCACGCATTGCAGCCCGGCCACCTGGCATTAGGCATCTTTCGTTCTGGCTTAATATGCATGAACTGTTGAAACGGCACGGAGATATCCGGAGATCCTGGTCGAGTGACGCGGTGACGGAAGACCACGAGCACAATAGCAGTTCGCCCAGGACTCATCATGGCCAACACGAGGATGCCCAGGCCGCCCGCAGCGGACGCCGGCCTGGACGCCGTCGCCGCCGCGGGCGGGGGTCGCGTCCCCGTCCATCCTGCCCTCCTTACGCACCTCCGCAACTCGCTTCGAGAGGTGGCTCTCGACCTGGAGGATACCTTCACGCTCCTTAAGGACACGTCGCTGACCGCCCTCCGGGTCCAGCGCTCGCCCCGCTCCGCCGACGACCTCAGCGACGTCCTCCAGTTCACGCACACGGGCATCTGCCACACGATGGACCTCTCCACCCTTGCCGCCACCCTCCTTTCCTTCTCCCCTTTCCCGTCCCCGACGCTCTACTCCAGCCACGATCGACACCGCCAGCAGATCTCCAACATCCGCAAGACTTTTGCCGAGCTCGAGGACACGCTCTCACGGCACATCACCGTCCTGGTTGTCTCAGGCCAAATCGGCGAGCACGAGTCTGACGTCGTCGCGAGCCTTTGCGGGGACCTCGAGAGTCTCTCGGCCAACCTCTGCGATGCCCTCATCACAGCCCTCGACGCCTGGGTGACCGCCGCATCGCTTCCGGAACAACCCGGCACGTCACATACCCACACCACTCACAACCTCGCCCAGCTCTCATCCCACGCCATCGGTGCCTTCAACTCTATCGCCCGCATGGATTTCGCACGGCAACGGGCGAACCCTGCTCCTTTGCTCGCGTCGACGTCCGACATGCTATTGTCGTGCGATCGGTTTTTTGCGCGCGTCGTGGATGACGAGACGGAGCGCAAGGAGAAGCGGCTGGAGCGGGACATGCGGAGGCAGTCGTCTGTCAGTTCGGGCAGCACGTTATGTGGGGACGACGTTGGCGATGAGAGCGCGGCGGGCGCGGGTGGGAACGCGTCGTGCACGAGGCGAAGGAGGGCGCCGAGCTCGCCTCCTGGCGTGGTGTACGCCGCCGCGAGGACGGATGCGGTCGCTGCCGCCATCATGGTCCTCGCGCGGAGTTTGGCTGAACCTGTGCGAGGCGAGATGGACGAGGGGGAGGAGGAGGACGGCGCTGGATATGATGACGAGGAGGATGAGACGCTGGGTAGGGACGCGACGCTCCGGGCTGCACGGGCGACCTTCATGCGTAGCCTGGAGGTCCTCGTGACTCTGGTGGAGGACGCGCTGAAGCGCTCGGCGGACGAGTCATCGGCTTTATCACGCTCGCCGTCACCGCCAATCCCGTCGTCGCCGGTGCAGCGGCCGCTGTCGGTGATTGCGGACGATGGGACGAGCTCGATGGTCGCGAATGTCGGCGGGGCCGGTGTCGTGCGGGCGCCGAGCAAGCGCGGACTCAGACGGACGACGAGGACCCTGCCGCCGTCACCGTCCGGTGCGGGGCCGTCAGGGTCATCGCCGAGGATGGAGCCGTCGAGTCTCCGGCGCGCGGAGGTTGTCGAAGGAGGGCGGGTTTCTCCCGGGTCGCAGATGACGGGCGACAGGCTAGCAGTGCCTACAAGAGGCGCATCGCTCCATATTGCTATCGTGAGTCTGTCGTCGGCATTACAGCAACTTATATTGACATCGCCATAATATTCCAGATGCCCGCCGACCTCCTCCCCTACCTCGAGGCGGACACGATCGAGTCCTGGAGGGTCGCGTCCCTCGACAGGACGGGTGGTAGCTCGCTTGGCTCCGCCTCGTCGCCCACTTCCCCTCGCACTTTAGCTTCCACCACATCCCTAAGCGAGATCGAGCTTAAGGACGCGATGACTCCGCTCACGGCCAATGCGGACGAAATAATAACGCCTACGCCAAAGTATATCCCGCTCGCCAACCTTGTCAGGATTGTGACGGACTGGCGGATATTCGGTTCGTGTTTATTCCCCTGTCCTGCCACTTCTCTAACCTTTTGTCTGCCTTATAGACCCCGC
Organism: Irineochytrium annulatum; assembly: GCA_027600665.1. Taxonomy (NCBI): domain Eukaryota; kingdom Fungi; phylum Chytridiomycota; class Chytridiomycetes; order Chytridiales; family Chytridiaceae; genus Irineochytrium; species Irineochytrium annulatum. The sequence goes on from JADGJL010000396.1 coordinate 15,862, forward strand.
CTTCCAAACCCTCTTCATTAACACCTATACCACCTTCACGACTCTCCCCGACCTCCTCCTCCACTTTCTCAACCGGCTCAACCCCACGCCGCCGCCGAACCTCCCACCAGCCCTTATTCCCCTCCATAACACCACCGTACCCCCTCTAGCCCGTCTCGCCACCCTTCGCCTTCTTGCGGACCTCCTGGCCGCAAATCCGGACCCCGCAAACCCGACATCTACAATCCGTGGCGACGTCCTAACCCTCTTGGACGTCGTCGGCGACGTGACCGGGGAACTCGCCGGAGCTGGGGACGCGCTACGAGCCGTTTTGGACCAAGCCGAGATGGACGCGACCGCTCGTCCATTAACCCCACCCGCATCGAGAGCCCTCGGCGCCGCGGACCTCCTCCACGCCGACCCCCGCCGCGTAGCCGAACAAATGGCCCTCCTAGACGCCGAAATCTACTCCCGCCTCCGGCCTGCCGACCTCCTCGATCGAGCCGGCGCGTCATTTCGGCGCCGTTCAACCGACTGCCGGGACCCCGTCGCACAGCTCACGGACAGGTTCAACCTAGTCGTTGGCATGGTCACGACCCTCGTCATGTCCTCGCCCACCGCCCGCGCCCGCGCGGCCGTCGTGGCGCACTTCGTCCGCGTGGCTGAACTCTCAGTCGACTTGGGGAGCCTGAACGCCGCGAACGCCATCACGTCCGCCTTGCACTCGGCCAGCCTGCACAGGCTCGCGCAGACGTGGCGTCACGTCGACAGCGAGCAGCAGGAGTGCCTCGCGAGGCTTCAGGCGCTGTTCTCGCCCGCCAAGAACTTCTCGGCGCTGAGAGGTCATTTGGCCGGTGTGAGCGAGCAGGGCGGGAAGTGCGTGCCGTGGCTGGGCATGCACCTGCGGGATCTCGTCGCTATCGTTGAGTGCGGGAATGGCGCGACGTCCTGCCCGGGCGGCGCAGGTGCGGTGGATTTGAGAAGGGTGAGGGCACTGGGGAGAGGGGTGGAGGAGGTGTTGAAGTTCCAGGGTGAGTGTTACGCGTTTGCGGTGGATGAGGCGCTGAGGGCGGTGTTGATAGAGAGGAGGGGGTTGCTGAGGAGCCCGAGCATGCAATTTGAGGAGAGCTTGAGGGTAGAGCCGAGAGCGAGGAGTGGGGTTGATGGGGCACACGGACGGTGGAAGTGGACTCTGGGAGGCAGGATGAGAAATTAAAGGGCGCCATTGTGAGGCGCGGAGTTGATGTGGACATTTCGCTGGGAGCGCTGATTGTATTTTTTTTTTTTTGGATTTGGTTTTGTTTCTTGAGCGACCCATGTGCCTCAGGTGTGTAGGTAGTGTGATATATCCAATATGATGACCATTGCCGATTGCTAGAGCTTAAGTTCCACACGACCGCCCGAAGAAGAACGTTTTCGCGTTACAGGTTCGACTCTTTCAGGGTCGTATGATTCCTGAGGCTGTCCACTCTGTTTTCCTGTAACCAAGAAGAGCTGATGGCATGGAGGTTGTAAGTGTTGTGATTAGGGTAAGTAAGTGTGCCCTTAATGAAAGGATATAACGCATGAAGGTGCTAATGCATGGGTGCGGGAGTTGGGTGCATGCGACAGGTAACTAGTTGGTGGTATTAATATTTACCACCAGGTATAATACCGTAGAGGATGATCGAAGTTGGTGGTGGGGAGTCATGTCGCGGGCCTGGCTGATAACACGATTGGGGAAGTCCATGGCGCATGGCTCAACGAGATGCAGCAGCAACAGTGTATCCCATTACAATGTATTACAAGAGACAGGAAGAAACGAGAAACGACAACAAAAGGAACCCTTATCCCCCGGCATGCCGGCCCGCATTTTTACGAATGCTAGAGGTAAGGCATGCATTGTTCGCCCACCACCTCTATCCCATCCCCGCGGTCTTGATTGAGCCAACGCTTACGAGCCATCTGAAGCAGGTTATGAGGATTGCACAACGAACACAGTCGAACGAGAACTGTACCTTAGATAATCGTTAAACGACACATCCCCCAGCCGGCCCCGCTTCAATTCGCTCAGCGCCTCATCCGCCGTGATGCCCTCCTTGAAAATCCATCCCATCCTCGCATATCTTGAAACATCCGGTGGAACTGCGGTGTAGTGACCGAACCTTTCCCGTCGATGTCGTAATACTGGAAGTACTCCGTGGCCCTCTCCACGGCTTGCTGCTGAGCTTCGTCCAACCGCAGGTACTTAAACCGTTCCTCCCCGTCGAACCAATCAAGGAATTCATCGTAAGAGATGGACCCGTTCCCGTCGGCGTCAAGCCGAGACATGGCCAGCGCAAGTTCGTGATCGTTGAGGTAGTAGCCCATGCTGTATATCAGGCCTCGGAACTCGTCGGTCGACTACGCCGAAAGAGGATGGAAGTGAGAACCCAAAAGGGGCATGATCGTGTGCACTCCAAAAGTCACGTCGCAGCAATACCATGTCGCCGGACCCGTCGGCGTCATAAGAATGAAAGAGAACGCGGCCGAGCGGGGCTTTCTTGCCTCCTTCCACACCCGTGTCGTCTCCGCCAGCTCCTTTCTCTGGCGAGGCAGCGGGGGATGCTTCGTCCGCGGTCGATCGAGTAGGCGAGGGCTGATGCCGTCGCCGCTGCCGGGATGTCGTGATGGCCCGCTTCAGCGTCCGCCTGCTGAGCGTCTTCCGCGCATCTTCAGGATCTTCCACGGGCTCCTCGACCGCCGCCAAGATGGCAGCTTCTTGAGCGGATCCTCCAGGCGGGGCAGCGAGGTGGGCCTGCAGTGCTTGAACCGCGGCGTCGAGGTCGGCCGACCGGCGGTGCGGCGGGACTTTAAACAGCAGGGAGAGCGCCTCGGCCACGAAGCGGTCGCAATCGGCCGGCGAGAGCTCCGAGGCGGCCGTCCGGGTCGACATTCAGCGATGGGATAGCGGTCCAGTGAGTTGCAGAGTGCACTAATGTCAAATTGTCCTATCCCCACCTCCAGTGTCCATTTATGCCAGAGAGGAGTATCAACCCGGCCATCCGCGAGGTCACTCTGCGCGAGGGCGTTACTTTCTCGGGTACGAATTCTTTTACTCGAATTTCAAGACTAAAAGAGCTCAGTTGACGACCACGTATATCTGGCCCCGGACGTCGTGACGGAGCCGTTAGTGTTTTCCCTCGAAAAACTTTCGCACTCTAAAACAATCTGACCAGGCTGTATGTGGGGAGAATCCAGGGATTCGTTGATGAATCCTACATTAGAGTCGCATGGTTCTGTAAGCTCATTTTGGGCCTAGTCATCCGTTAATTTTTTTTTCAGACCGGCCAAAGGACGTCCTTGGGCGGAGACGGAATCAGGACCTGAAGCTGCTGGTCGCTTCGATGCACAGCGATGTGAATCAGTGAGTTGAAGTTCCTGCGCTCAGCGAATTAAACCTCGTGAACAAAGCATTAGCAGCATCCGCGGCAAATGCCGCATTACCCACACCCACTTCATCAAGAACCTCGACGCATACCGGGACATGGAGGACTCCTTCTACTACAACCAACTCTACGACCGCTACACTAAAAACCTCTACGACGTGATTCCGTTAACGCTCGTCAAGAACCTGCCCGCTGCTGTCCTCGACTCCTTGAAAAACTACACTTTCATTGTCGTGGAGGAGGGGAAAGCCTCGGATTTTACAGATAGGATCGTGTGCCCGCTATGTAGCAAGTGGTGCCAGTATAGCGACGCGGTGAATTGCTGCCAGTGTGGGAAAGACTATCATTTGAACTGTGTAGGGCTGGTGAGGAGGCCGCCGAAGGGGTACGCGTGGAAATGCTTGTACTGCGTGCAACCGGCGATGGCGGTGGAGGAGGGTGTGGCGGCGAAGGAGGCAGAAAGTCAGGCGGTGGAGCCTCCGTCAAGTGAAGAGAAGAACGGTGGGTGTTCTTATTAATGTAGAGTGATGCTGACGACGGTTAAGATGCGATGGAGATCGACGCTCCTGCGACGAAAAACTTGTGGCCGTTTCGTTACTTTGGGGACTACTTCAACATGAACGACCTGAACGGTTTGTTGAACTTCAGCGATCTTCTTTTGACTGTGTGTAGATCCGCTAGAGAGCGGGTATCCGCGTGCTGCCAGCAGGTTCATTTCTGTTTCTGTCGTTATTTGTTATGCTCAATGTTCCTTGTGCGTACATAGAATTGGAAAGCAGTATCAAGCGGACGTACCGGACAGCCCCGACACACTTTACGGGGCGGATATGTCGGGCAACGCAGAAGAGTATATCCAAGTCGAAGTTCCGGAAGATCGTACCGGCAAAGTTGGGCGACCACGGAAGCGAAAGCTACCGACTTCGACGATGGTGAAAGGTTAACAATTTTGGTTTTTTAAGCGTTAATGTTTTGCAGTCGAAAAACGCTCGAGCGAAAAGGAGCGTGTCTTCGATCTTCCCCACTCAGTAGAAGAGTCACAAGGTGGCGATTTTGAGAAACAGTTCATATCCTAACAAAATTTCAGTGGATGAGTTCTTCTCCAAGGTGAAGGAGCAATTCGGACGTGAACCGACGATCGACGTTTCGGACATCATCATCTCCACGCTGCACGCGGAGAATTACGACTTTGGCGAGGCGCTCGCGGCGGTCTCGAAGCGAGGACTTCAAGACGTTTTCGACGACTGGGAGGAGTCGGAAATTCAGGCGTTCGAGGCCGGGATCGAGAAGTTCGGTCATGACCTGCATCTTATACAGAAGGAGGTGTGTACTTTTCGAAGAACTGTTTTCTTTTGCGGCGGTGGGTTAATTTCCGTGTGTAGGTCCCGACGAAGAACATGAGGTCCGTTGTCCGATACTTTTACAAATGGAAGAAAACGGAGCGTTATCTTGCCGTCTATTCGAAGTTCTGCAAGAAGTATCGGCCAGGGTATGAAAGCGCTTATACATCTGAGAATTTAATCGTATTTCAGGAAGGTTTTCAAGAACTGGAAGACCGGTGAGAAGATCCCCCTGTCGACGCTCTCGGAGGAGGGCGAGGACGACGAAGATGACGACCTTGGTACGGGCAGTAAAGGGAAGCACGGGGATTCGCATGAGTGCTCCAATTGCGGTGCTTCGTCGTCACCATCGTGGTTGCTTCGCCAAGAGGGCGCAAGGCTGGACTGCTTCTGTAAGGATTGCGGGGCATTCTGGCTGCGGTACGGGGGTTCTAGATTCGTGAGCGAGTCGTTAAGGAAGGCGAATAGGGAAATTGGTTAGTTTTTATGTTCGTAAAAGCATACACGCTAATGGTTGTGCATAATAGCGGGTGCGAAGCGGAAGGGCGTTGCTGAGGATTCGGACAAGAAGATTATGAAAAAGCGAGGTCGGAAGCCGGGGAAGAAGGTTTGTTTGCGGCTCTCAGCAATAGGTTTTTTATTTGCTGCAGAAGGAATCGATTCCGGATATTAAGGGATTTGTGGAGGACTTCACTCCCGTGGAACCTTGTGCGGTTTGCTTCGACTGGAATCAGGAGAATCTGCAAGTCTGCCACAATTGCGGATTAAAAGTGCATCAAGGTTTGTCGCCAATTTGCACGCTAGTCGTCTTAATCTCCCGTCAGGGTGTTATGGCATACGCTCGGCCGATCCGGATCGCTTCATCTGTTCCCGCTGTCAGAACGAGCGCGACGAGGACGCTATGATCACGTACGAATGCGTCCTTTGCCCAAACACCGAATCTTCCCGCGACGGCGCGCTCTCCAAGACCATCGGCCGGAATTGGGCCCACATTGCGTGCTGCATTTGGATCCCCGAGGTGCGCTTCGGACACGCCGAGGCCATGTCGCCCGTCGAGTGCCTAGGATTCGTCGATAGGCGGCGGTGGACGGCGACGTGCGACATCTGCAGGCTCGCGAGGGGCGCCGTCTTATTCTGCTCGGAGAGGGGTTGCTACACGAAATTCCATGTTACATGTGGACAAAGGGCAGGGTTTGACTTCTTGATAGAGGAGGGCAAGTCGTCGAGGCACCCGGGCCTAACTAGCAGCGCGTATTGTGACCTGCACAGGCGGGTGTCGTCCGCATCCAAGGTTCGTTTGGGATTCTTATGTGTTGCCGATCTGCGTTTAAGCGGGACCTTGGAATAGAACGGTGCTGCCAGCGCGATTGAGAGTACCAGGAGCCGGAGTGAGATGATTGCGGAGTTCGTGCGGACGTGCAAGCAGACGCCCGTCTCGCTGGACACAGCTGGCCAGCGGAGGGCGTACTCAATGGTGCTTGAGGCCCGATGCGCTTGTCACGGCAAGGCGGAAGCGGACGAGCAGGTGCCGGCGGTTGAGAACGGTGTTAACTCGGCGACGTCGTGCGCGGTGTGCGCGGTGGAGTACTCGCCGTATTGGTGGCCTGGGTCGGAGCTGCCGGAGGAGAAGAAGGTGGACGATGGGGTTGTATGCAACATATGCTACCATTCGCTTGTTCAGGGGATATCGTGAGATTGTATTTATTGTTGCGGCTTCTTAATGTTAATAAATATAGTGTATGGATTGCATGTTTTCAACTTCGTATTCAATTAGCGAGGTTCCAGTAAATCCGTCCGCCCCAACACCTTCCATCAAAAAAATAGAACTAGCTGCGTGGAAAGCTCCACTGTTACTTTGTAAAATAGAAAATCTACAGGAAATAATCAGCGACGACCTGCAAGACACAAGGATATTTAGAGTCGCTATCAGACCATTGAAACTCAACCAACGCACCTTCGGCACCGGCTCCTCGTATTGCGCCACCGTCGCGCCGCCACCACCGCCCCTGGCGCCCCGCATCCCGCCCTTCCGATTTCTTCTCGGCGGCACAGGCGGCTGATCCCCGC